>VOQK01003740.1:35214-50727 GCA_015052645.1 Benitochromis conjunctus | reverse complement strand
AATTTAAAAAAAAAAAAAAAAAAAAAAAAAAAAAAAAAAAAAAGTGACAGACCTAAAACACAGCTGATGAACAGTGAAAGGCATACTCTCAAGAAATGGAAAGATTCCTGGAAAGACCTTACACAGCAACGGAGAAATGCATCTGCCATTCAGTCTACTGTTCAATGAAGGCTCATCATAAATGGCTGAAGTGGCGGCTATCGAGAAGTCCATTTTAAGGAAGGGAAACAGGGAAGAAAGGCTGAAGGATGTCAAATTACACAAGAAATTGACTGAAATCTAGTGGCAAAAGATCTTATGGAGTGAGAAATTGACAAATTTGAAATTTTTTGTTCAAATCGGCGTCAATATGTAGAAAGATCACGAGATGAGTAGAACAGCAGAGTCTCTACAGCTATCTGTAAAAGACAGTGGAGGCTCCGTCATGGGGATTTTGTCAAAATTGATTAAGCTATGAACACAGACAGTACTGTCAGACATGAAATACCATCTGATTGCCAACACCTTCAATTTTCAGCATGACAACGATCGCAAACACACTTCCCGTACAGTAAAAGCACACCCGGGTAGAAAAAACACACAATGGACCACTGTCAGTCATAGACTGGCCTCCCCAGAGTTGAGACCTCAACATTATTAAAGTGTTGGATCATCTTGACAGCAAAGAGAGCAAAAGGCAGCCAAAGAAAAGCTTTGGATGTCCATCATTGATGAAGACTACTTAAAAGCTTGCCTAGGAGAGCTCAGGCTGTGTTGAAGAATAAAAATGGCCATACCAAATATTTTGTTTCAAGCTTGCTAGAACTGTACAAAGTGTATTTTTGCCTGATACAATCTATTTCCATCTATGTTTGGACACATTCCAATAAATCAGTACACCCCCTTTCCTATTTTCCCAGCAAAATAGAAAGAAACGAGGAGGGGACTATTGACTTCTGTACAATTCTATTATTTACCCCAAAATAAATAAGATAGAGTTCTAGTTTTAGTGACCTTGTTTTTGATATAATGAGCCACTGGTCCCTTCCCCAGCTCAGACGTAGTCCGCTCTGTGATGCTGAGCGATGGCGCTATCATTTGTCCGCTTGATCGGTCCACACAGATAAAATGGATGAGGCCTGGGAAATCCTCCAGGTAAGTGAGCTTAATCAGTTAAGATCAATACACTCAACATGACAATGGGTTTGTTTTGATTTTAGGTGTATGCGTGTTGTTGAAACCCATAAAAATACGAAATATACTTTTACAAATATTACAAATTCTGCTTTGTAGAAAAAAATTGCACAGAAATCAGACAAAACAGGACATCAGCATTGTTGCACTGAGAGGATATGAGACCATGGTGATATTCCTCTTGCTTTTCACTAATAGGAAGTCCTTCCAGTCCACCAGTTTCTCCCTTAGAGAGTGAGACAACGTAGAAGATAGGAAGACAACGAGGATACAGAGAAAACAATGAAGGACGAGGCTGCACAGTGTCACACAAAAAACAAAAAATGAATTCAAGTTGGCAAACCTAACAAACATAACAACAAAAATAGTAGCTGACAGACACTCACTGCACCATGGTCTGGGCTCGTTCTTGCAGACCAGGGGAGAGACGAGGAGGAGTGTTGGCTGGTCCAGAGTCAGACAGAAAACACTGTCGGTATATGCCACACAGCTGGGTCTTCATGTGCTTGCACCACGGGATAAGACTGCAAAAAACATAGATTTAAAGCCTCACAGGGTCATCCAACTGTCTTGCTCTGATTTGGCCAGCAGAGGGTGGTAAGAGACTTACTCTCTGCTGAACCCAGGCCCTCCTCTGGAGAAGGCCCGGTTTTTGAATTCGGTCCAGACATTTTGCAACTGTGAGGACTGGTTAGAAGAAGAAAAGACAAAAAAGAAACTGATTGGATCATGTGCAAACATTCTGTGTTTCTGTTGGTAACAAAGGCGGATTAAAGAATTTAGTATTTTAAAGTTAGTTGTTTAACTTGTATTTTACAAAGGAATTACTCTTAAAATAGACTTGGGTGATTTTGGCAAACTGTTAAGGAAGTGCAGAAGAATACAGCCACTGAACACAATAGCACAACAACACACAAAAACAAACCTGTATCCCACCCAGTGCCAGGGTTTTAATGAATTTATCCAGCTTGCTGCGCACTTCATGCATAGGCTGGCCTCTTGTGGAACCTCCTTGGCTTTCATTTAAGCGCTTCTCCAGTTTGGCGAAGGCTTCCCAAAATGTATAGACAGACATGGCCACTCCACTGGCGGGAATCTGACACAGATAAATATTTTTTTTTTAAATGAATTGTTTAAACAAGCGAGCAAAAATGTATTTAGATGCTGTGAACACTTCATAGCACAGAGGTTAAATAAAACTATCTACAAATGAGTCACAAATACCCCCCCCTACTGGCCACAAAACCATAACACGTCTGTGCTCACGTACTGAAAACAAGCAAAGTACATATAGACTGTATGTAACTTCACATAGAGTCACTGATACACACACTGTTTGCTTGTCGGTATTCACAAACCTTAGTTAGCAGCACTAGTGTGATGCCAGGCCACAGTGGGAGACAGTACATGGAGTGAGGCATCATGGGATAGAGACTATCTTTTTGCAAGACCTCTAAGAAGACTCTGTGAGGGGTTGCTGGATCAGGTGAACAGACTTCTAGAGTACTCAAGCTGTCCTCTGCCATCTGAATACAGTGTTTTTTTTAGCCACATTGTGTCAGAGGTAACACACAAACAGCAAGCTGTTTACTTTGCTTTGACATGTATTCTCACCTGGACGTCTGGGTCTACAAACTCAAACACGGGAGTGCTTCCCCTCACTGGCTGTTCTGGTGATGCGAAAAATATAGAAATAAATGACGAGGAACATGCTCTGCACACCTAGTATGACTTCATCTGGTCACAGATACAGGATAGTTTGAGAAGTAGGATTCTGCATTTTGTATCTACTCGGTTTGATCTTTGTCTATTAAAATTTGTTTGATGATCTGAACACAAAAGCTCTACTCAACAACCCACCTGAACTGCTTGAGTCTTTGTCTGTAGGTGAGGGCTCTGGGGTGTAAAAACTTTCATGGCCAGATCCAGATGTACTCTCAACGTCCTTCAGGCAAAGTGAAACAGAAACAGAGAATAAACACTCATTGACAACATGCTTTGCTGGTGCTGTTTGAGAGCCTGTCACCATTTTGTACCTCAGGACTTGGGTCATCCACATCCACGTTGCTAGGATACATATTCTGTGCCATGATGATGAGGGCCAGGAGGTCTGAGGTGCTGAGTGTACTTGCATTGCGACTAGAGTGAGTGAAAGAAATAGGAGATGGTTGGCGCCATTACCATGTCGAAATGTAAAGAGTAAAAAAAGGTATGTATGAGTATATGAAGTGCAAGTACAGGCGATATACGAGGAAGGGTGCAAGCTATAAAAAAAAATGTGACAGGTTTATAGAAACGTGTACCTGGAGTAGAAAGCGAGCAGTTTGGTGTGAACCAGGATGAAGGCATGCAGCACCTCCTCTCCTGCTCTTTCTACGCTGCTGTTGAGCTGCTGAACCAAACGGCGCTCCAGGAACTCGATGCACTGCTCACACAGTGTGGGGTGGATCAGCCTCTCCACCGCCTAAGAGAGCGAAGACGGCGATTGTTAAAGAAGTCTGTTTATTGGATAAGATGAATTGGATACTGGACCACAAATATATTAAAATTAAAAAAAGTCTAATATATGCTTTTGGCCCTCAAAAAAGAGAGGGAAATCTTGTGAACCAATATAAACACAGACATAAACTTTCAGAATTTAAAAAAAGAGAGAGAAGAGAGTGTACTTTCTAATGTGTACTGAGTGAGAAAGAGCCGCACCTCCACTAAGAAGCTCTGATCATTCTCTCGGAGGTGGCTGTAGGTCTCCAGCAGACTCTGGAGATGCTTCCACAGTCTCAGCCTTTGCTCCGTGTCCCGGGCGCGCAGCCTGGTGACAAGCAACATATGCTCATGCTAAACTTCATGCTGTATTAGAAGCTAATGATAAACAGACAAAATGTCTTACTCTTTCCTGAGGAGGTTCCCACTGAGGGTCACCATGCCAAAAAACACGTCAATCATCTTCTTCATCACGTAGATTTTCCTCCTTAGATCCTCCTCCTTTTCCTCGCCGTCTCCGTTCACAGCAATGTACAGGCACTCATCAAACTGAAGACACAAAATACCCTAATAAATGTGTTTTTGTTGAATGAATGAGCTTAGTTTTCTCTAAGCGATAAAGGGTTTACACAAGAAAGAGCTAAAAGGCTGCTGACACTGAGTGGACCTGAAACATGTCAAGTGCTTGGACTCGATAACGGCATCATGCGCAGCAGGAGGATAAAGCCGGGCTTGATTCCTTAACGAGACTCACATGATAAAACATGCCGCTTTACAGAGACAAAGGCCTGCATTTAGGTGATTGTGCTGTTACACAAGCGTGATTGCTTTACAGATCAGAAAGCTTCAAACAAGGTCGAGAGAGACGGAGTCGTGCCACAGTCTTCAGATAACGTAGGAACTTGTGCAGGGGGCGAAGACAGTTTTTTCTGTGTATGCCGGGTGCTACCTGGTGTAGTACGTAGATGTGGTTGTTTTCTGTCGTGAAGGATGTGTAGCTGTTATCCTCTGACAGCATGGTGCTGAAGGAGATGATGATGGGAGCAAACAGAGTGCTGATGCTGTCCTCAAAGGCCGGAAACTGACCATTAGATAGGGAGAGAAAAAGGCAAACGATCAACTCCTTCTAACACGTACAGGAAGCAAGTTCAAAAGCATGTGCAAAGTGTCTGCTGAACGCAGCTTTCTTCATCTTTACCCCGTGGCCTTCCTCTTGAGATGCTCCATACTGCTCCTGGATATTCTGCTGAAATTCCAAGTCAGTCCAGTGGAAGAGCATTTCAGCACTCTCACTTGCTATCAGCAAGCACTTCATCTGGACTACAGATGCGTTCCTGTCCTGTTTTAATGCGGTGTCCTATTTACTCCAACTTCTCCACATGCATTAGGCTTTAAAAAAAAAGAAAATGTTAAACGTACTGAGGTGAAAGACATAAAACAGAGTCTGGGGAGGAATTTTGTGAAGCACAAAGGACTGACTTGATACTATTTACAAAGCTAAGGCATGGCCACAAGGAAGATGTTAAAATCTTGAAACACGATTAAACAGAGCTCAATCCTCAGATTTCAACAAAGGGTTTCCATTTTATTGTTCCAGCATTTAGAGCACAAGTTTGAGAAATCTAAAAAAACAACAACAAAAAAAAGTTGTTCTCAGTGTGCAGGACTGGCCTCCTGATGGGGCTTAAAGCCACTGCAGGTAGGTGTGGACATATATCCTTTAGTGTTGATGACTGTAATAGAAAATGAAGAAAATGTTTGAGAACTAGTTACTTATGAAAAGATTGCCAAGTAGACCCTGACTGATATATTGCTGGGGCCGATATTAGCTATTGGCCAGTACATTGCCATTATAATAGCCAAAACACTTTTCAACCATGGTGTGTTTCCCATTACAGAAAGCTTGATCAGGTAGTTCACTCAACTGTGAGCGTATTCACCCGTAGTTAAGCACGTGTGTGAGTAAAGAAGGCAAAGTCAATACAAAAGCCATCAATGAGTGAAATGGAGCTTCAATACCAAAATTCAGCATGGTCATGGGTGAAAAAAGAGCAAAGCCTCTATTTTGATACAGTGGACAGAGGAATATGAACAGTTAGTCAGTCTGGCTCATGATGCTTATCGTGAAAAACAGGAGTGTTTCATGGGGCTGAAAGAAAAAAAGAATATATATCATATATCAGATTTTTAAATAAACAAATATTGCTATTGGTATCAACCTTAAAAATCCTATATTATTAGGAAATAGGGATACTTTTTTTTAAATTTTTTTTTACTTATTATAGATTATAGGTATAGAAATGACTGACAGATTTAAAAACACTCCCACATGTATCTCTGTAGCATATTTGGTATAAAGTGAATCATTGTAACAGTATTATTATTGTGAATATATTTGCCACAGAAATAACTGAAAGCAAGGAAATAAGCCTTCTACTAGGCTCTGTTGCTTCTTGGCCTAAAGTAGACAGACTGATATTATATCAATGACGATATCCAGGCTCAGAGGCAGGAAAAAAAGGAAGATCAGGAGCAGAAATACCAAAATGTCCACCCTTGTTCACAATAAAAGATTTAAATAATGTTTGTAATTGTGGTGAGAGCAACACAGTGAGTGTGCAGATCACAGACACCTTTGAAAAAGAAAGGATCCTTAAGGGCTCAAAGCTTTGAAACATAATAAACAATCTTTTCTTCTCTCTCTTTTTATGTTTTAGCTGTTTTTTGTACATCTAAAGCATATTTAATTAGTATCTCAGGACAGCCAGTTAGGCAAAAACTGTGCAAAGATTTGAAAAGCTTTTGCAAACCTATAGACTAAAAATGCGCAATCAGAAATACCTGATGTAACCACGAGCAGCTTATGTTAGTCTTTTTTCGTGGAGTTCCGATCCGCGCATTCACATCCCGTGTTTTACTAAAAGCCTTCCCTCCTTTTACCAAACTTGTAACTTCCTCCACACACAGTCTGCTGATCCACAAACGTAAAGACCAAAGTTACAACTCGTGTCACCGCAAATCACTCACACTTTTCTGCGCCGGATGACTCCAGCATCCCAGTCAGTGTCTCCGTTGTCCTAACAATCAGCCCTCCTCAGTTTTCCGTGCCGTTTGGGGACGTTTTCATAGCGGGTTACAGTTTCAACCCAAGCTGCCTTCTTCCTTCCGCGCTGCAGCACCACGCCAGCGCTCAGTCACGTGACTTCGGACAGGAAGTTTGCTGGTGCGAAAAGAACTGGAGCTGTCAAACTGTGGAGGAGAGAGGCCCGCGAGACTGCTGATGTTAAGGAGCTCGTGTTAAGTGGAAGCTCCTTGAAGTGGATTACCCCTCGGGGAGCCCGATGATCAGTGAGGCAGGAAAAAGTCATGTGCTGGTGCATAAAGTGGGCCACATGACTAGGGGAGCTATGCTGTATAATAGTTTGGTATTTGTGGCATGCAGCTGCATGATTGAGACTGAGATTAGTAGCCTACTCGTGCCCGCTCTTTTTCTTTTCTTGGTTTGACATTTAGTGCAAATCTGTTGAAAGTGTGCCTGCTGTAGTAAAGCTTCGGGATTTTGTAGGGAAGGTACTCAGAAAACGGCGAATCTTTGCCGTGTACAGAGGAACAAATATTGAAATGAATGGGATGATTTTACATAAAGCAGTGAAACATAGACAAAGTCAAGACAAGTGAAGGCAAAGCACTAGATCACAAAGGTGAAAATGTTATATTTGCTTCATTGTGTTTTAGTGGCAGTGGCATGTATGAAGGTTTCATTTATGGGATGAATACTGGCTTAAATTTGAGGGGCTGAGCAAAAAGATTCAGTTAATAACTGAGGAATTACAGCCGCATTTCATAAATAGATGGAATCATAGGAGGAGCGCATGCAAGTGAAACAGGCCGTTGTTAGACTGCAAAATCAAAGCAGTTCCACCAGAGAGCGAGTAGTGCTGAAATCAAAAGTTTGCTACATTCAGTGGGAAAAAGAAAATGCTGATGAGCAGCATAAAAAAAAACAAGTTTTGGACACCCATGGGAGACAAGAGTGTTGGATGATAGCAGGATGCTTTCCGTGGTAAAGAAAAAGGCTTTTACAACATCTACCCAGTTTAAGAACACTCCACAGCTCCCCATTCAGTTCATTCACTTTAATGTACAAATCAGAGCTCAGCCTAGAAAAGCCAGATTAGGCTTTTCATACCTAAAAAGCTATTCAACATTTCATTTGGATAGACAGATGAACGTGTACATGTACAAAGCCCTTGTAGAACCAAGTCTTGCCACTTGGCAGCCATCCTGAAATGTCTCAAAGCACTTATTTAGACACTTATTTTGAAGCATTTTCACTAAAGTTTTCTTTAATTTAAGTGCTCACTTTGGTGTCACAGTTCCAGGCAGAAAGTCATCTGTAAAAACGTATTTATAAAAAGTCTCAATAGAGTGCTGTCATTGCCCAAAAATGTTTTACATGTTTTACGCTTACAAAAACTCTGTCACATCAACAAATGTGGAGCTTTGCACTGCGGATAAGTGAGCAGCTGAAAGAAGCTTTGCTGAAAGTAGTTTTTTTTATTTAATGCTATATTAATTTGCCTAATTGCTCACGAGTCCCTGAAAACCGGGGACTGGGTATCAAAATTGCTGCAATTCTTCAAAGGATATTGAGGAAACCTTTTGAATTAAATCAAAAGTCTGCATTTTAACATCACATCCTTCTACATTGGTAATGTGAACATGTTTTGGTAAATTGCTAAACTAAAAAGCTATATACATGGACCTTACTGTGCATGCTGAGCTAAGATTATAGGAGGTGGTCTGCTGGCTTGGGTGGCATGGTGGTAAGCAGCATTGCCTCACAGGTCCTAGTTTTGATCTGCTGGCTCAGGCTTTTCCCTCTGGAGTTTCCTCCCACACCTGAGTGGGTTCTCTCGGTGTTCTCCATCTTACTGCCACACTCCCACAGAAGCATGCTTCTCAGGTTAATTGGCGATTCTAAATTGGCCATAGGTATGAATATGAGCATGAACGGTTGTTTGTCTCTCTCTGTTAGCCCTGTGATAGACTGGTGACTTGTCCAGGGTGTACCCAGCATCTCACCCAACGACAGCTGGCATAGGTTTGAGCCTCCCTGTGACCGGGAATTGGAGAAGCGGAAGAAAGTCAGTGTAATGATGGATGGATAGATGAATGTTCTACTTGGTCCAAAAATAGTCTGCAGTATGAAAACACGGTGAACATCCACCCATTTATCACAGTAGGCACAAAAAGTCCTGCGACAGACACTTTGTTGTCTAAATCTTTAGATCAGGTTTTCACTCATGCAGGAATGCCGCTTCGGGAGAGCCAATTACCACGGGACTGACATTTACTAGATCTTAGTGCCAGTGAGAATAAAGATGAACAGATCGAGTGTTTCTAACAAACATGTCAGCTCATCTGTACGGCCAATAGTGATGCAGATTATGTTACCAAATGGGTCACGACCAAAAAAGGGAAGGCATCTTTTCTGGACTGAATTAATTTTACAGGCCACTGGGTCAGTTTGACTTTGGGGCCAATGCCATTGGGTCAGTGTGAGAAAGAGACTGTAGGAACAGCTTACATCTGCACAAGAACAGTTTCAAGTTCTTGGAGGCACTTTGAAGAACCTGGAAAACCTAGGCTGAATGCAAAGTTGATTTCATGAAATATTGATTTAAGTCTTCTGTATGATCCATATTACATAACCTAAAAAAACAAAATAAACCAATGTGGTTTTATTTATGAATGCATGTTCGCTTTTTGGTGCCTAAAACCTTTGCAGTAAACAACATATTACACATATCCTCCACATAAAAACATATTCACCAAATACCATTATGTTTTTCAGAGAAATGTCTTCAACAAATCTGTGTTATATCATAATATTCGGCACTGTTTGTATGCTTGGCTGCTGAGTGGAGCAAAGAACCATAGTAGCATAAATATTTATGTTTTATTAACCTTGCTTGGCTCAAAATGGTCCAAAATGCCAAGACTTCTATGTTGTGGGCCAAAATCTAATCTGGTCCATCAGTTTTCTAGGGATCCGGCATCCACAGAAGTCTTACTTAAGCTGTATCCTGTATATACAGAGTAAACATCATGAAATCCTCAGTGTTTGCTAACAGGGCAAGAGGGCCTTGCATGTCTCAAAATGGATCATGGAGTATAAACAGTGTTAGGTGGGCCTGGGTAGCAGTTACCTCGGCTAAGGAGAGACTGTCACGCAGAAGTGGCTGGACACCATACAGTCCTCCTAAACCACAACAGAATTCGATTTTGTCAGAGGATTTGATGTTCAGCCGTTATTGTCACAAAGCGCGGGTTTATATGAACCAGAGTTTGCCAAACAGAACCATTTCCCCCATTCAGGTTGATAAGATCCTGTTCTGAGTCTTAGGAAGTTCACTAAGGCCTCGCTGTTCCCATTGCCTCGGTCAATTATTGCTTAACCATTACTTTCAGGGCAGAGGTACTGCGGTTAGTTAACAAATTCAACATGCTCTTTATCAGAAAGGCATGCAGTTTTATTTTCTGTTCCATATCAATAGGTAACCGATGTAAGAATATTTCTAACCCGTGCTGGCAACTGATTTTGAAAGCAATTTTCTGGAGTGTGCTGCCCAATTTAATCGACTTATCTTGCTCAACTTTAGCATGTCTGCTCTCTCTCACTGTACTTTGAAAATAGAGCATGTTTTCATCTAACCCTGTATACATGTGTGGCCAACACAGTATAATGAATAAAATTTTCTCTTCAAAGATCCCAGATGAAACGGACCAGGTGTTAACGAGTCTGGTTTGATTCTTACATGTCAACAATGTCAGCCTGTTTAAAATAAACCACATGTGAAAGGAGGCTGTTCCTGAAGTTCATTTCTCAGACCAAACATTTCTGCTCCTTTCATGAAAGCAAGACGCTATTTCGCATGAATGGCACAAAGCTATATGCTTTGGATCAGGGCTCTTGAAACGGTGCCAGTGGTAACGACTCCGTGTCAGGAAAGATCAAATTTGCTCAGGGGAGTTTTTCTTGTGCAGGAGAACCTGAAGGAACCTAAATGACGGGCATTTAACCATAGTCCTTTATTTCCTTTCTATACAAGTCTACCAAGCAGATTCCAGTTGTCTATGCATCAGCGCACACTGAGCCAAGTGTGGCTCAGGTTTAGCCTGTCTGGGTCAAGCTGAGGTCTGGACTTTTAGTTCATCCTGGCTTCATGTTTCCCATCAGCAGCTGCCTCATGCAGTGACAAGACAGCACTCTTCCCGCTACAAAGACTTGCTCCAGCTGCTTCCACAACTGGGGCCACAGAGTCTAACAGTCTGTGTGTGTGTGTGTGTAAAGCTGATTGAGTGAGTGAGTGCACCAACAATGGTAAACTTTAATACTGTGCCTTTGTATTGGGATCACAGTACAAGGGCATTTCTGCTTTGCTTTGTGCTCTTGTGCAAGTATAAATCATATCTTCCAATCTCTTTGTTTCTTTTTTCTGCTCGTCACCATGTGCTCCTGCAGATCTCCGTCATGTCCCGAGAACCGCTGTGGAGTCTGGTTTCACTGCACTTTCACATGATGGGACTTAGCTGTTTGTGCAGACGTAAAACTTCCTCCCAAATCCCCTCTTTAATGCCATAATGAATTTACAGTCAAAGGTTATGGAGTCTGACCTGTAGACAAACTAACATCTGAGTAGGATTACATTCTTTGTTTTAGTGTAGTCTGTGGCCTGGTTGAATTGCTCATTTTTACAAAAGAAAATAAAGAAAGCTTTCAACATCTTGGGCATTTTTAGGTCTTTATTATTAATGTAAACTTTCTTTTAACAAAAAATAATATAGGCACACTTTACATATATAAAATAATGCTCTCCAAATGAAATATGAACATCTCTACATTAACTATAAACACATTCAAAGGATAATTATTCTTTATATTTTACATGTTTAGACAATTAGCCTGCGCTTGCTTGTCATTGTTCTTAATAGTGTCAGTTTAAAGCTCAAAAAGGCGACATGACAAGCTCTTCTGAGGGGACCTTTTCACTGACTGTGGTCTTACTTTTTTTTTTAACATAAGTTAGTCAAATTATTTTGCAATAAAATTAAAGTAAATGCAGATGTCAGTCCATGAACCACCTTAAGATAGTTGGATTTGTGTGTGTGTGTGTGTGTGTGTGTGTGTGTGTTGGTTTTTTTCCCCCCTTTTAATTAGACCCACCACCATGTGTGTTTATTTTTTTTAAATCAAAGTAAGTTGGTCACTCTGTTACTAAATGAGTACATTCCTACAGGTTCTTTTTTGTTCTTTTGTTTAGATTTTGCTTTAAAATTGGGGCATTAGTACAACTCTTATATAAGAGAAATATAAAGACAAGGCAATATAAATTAGTTGTATACTGAATATAAGTAAACATATCAAGCTTAAAACACTTTATCACTCTTTTTTATGTACAATACATAATCTAATAATATGACAGTGAACCTGTACAAAATGTAATATATATATATATAGTATATTTAGTACAAAAGAAACCTAGCAGCATTAAAGGATTAAAAACAAAAGATCACAGAAAAAAGAAGAGTAAGAAGTGCTAAAATGCACCTGAAAAAAATCTGTATTTTAATTTTTTTTAAATCTATAGTCTGATTTAGTCTGTGGCTCCAGGTGATGTGAATGATGGGTTCACATTATCGGTGCATCACAGCAAAACAGCTAGTGACGCATCCTGGCTATTATATTCTGCAGTTAAATTGAAGAGCGCAGGACAAAAAGCACAACGATCCTCAAAGCATGCACACAAAAAAGAATGGTGAAAAAAAAGAGATTTGCAATTTTCAGCCATTTGATATGGCAGAGGAAACAAAAGTGTGGTTTGAGCGGCAGCCTCAACAGACACATCAGTAGCTTTATCAATAAAACACATGCATACACAAACATAAACAGACAGCATGGGGTTAAGAAGAAACACACCATGGTATGTTTTCTCTCTGAGAAAAGGATCAAGTCATGCTGAAAGTGATTTGTGTAAATCTCCTCATTCTGTTGGTCAAAGATTAGAATTAGAGGCTGTAAATAAACGTTTACAACTCTAAACTCTCTTACACATGTTAAAAAATGTGTTTTTTTATTTCTGCATCTGCAGTCTTGTAGCATTTGAGGAACTGCTGGTAAAAACCAATGGGAAGTTTTCAGTGCGTGTGTGTCTTGGACTTAGAAAGCGTGGGTTTATTTTTCATCTGCTTGATCATTTAAATATATATCAGTGCGGATGGAAGCTTTTGTTATCCAGGGAAATGTTTTGTTTGTAAGAGTACTTGAGAATTTTTTTTTTACATTTCTCACAAAGTGGTATTGTAGTCTTTAAAATCTGAGTGAAACTGGTGTTGGTGGTTTGGTATCAGATGATATTTCATGGGGATAAAGGATCAATGTTATCTCCGACAGGCGTAAGCATTAATATTTTTGATAACATAAAAGCCTATAGTCATGGGAGGCATAGCTATTGTCCGTCCCGCCCTCAATGTCTTGGGCTTCAGCTCTGGGAATGTCTCATTATTCATCATGACCAGCTTTTCCCCATTCAACTGGACATGTCTGCAAAGAGAAGAAGAAATACGGTGTGTTAACTCAGTGAGTTACAACATGCTTCAGTCACATCACCAAACTTACCGACCGTCTTATATTCCAAGTCTTCCTCTCCTGCCTTCTGACAAATAAAGCTGGTATTTGTAAAACAGTCTCTAAAAGAAGGAGGAGGACATGGTATGAAGAAAAGACTCGGGACCTTCGTTATGTCATGGACCTTCTAGCTGGCGTATCATTCTGCCAGCAGGGGGTGCTGTTGTCACATTATTGTAATTAAAACAACTGCAAAGTGTAAAAACTGACGTGTTGAGTGGAAAATACCAAGAGCAAACCCAAGTTTATTTCTCTGTTAACATTTTAGGTCATCTGTATTACTGAATATGTGGCTTCAGCAGCATTAACTGCAGCTTTTCACTGTGATAAAAGTCATAAGGCTACAAAAACTAATATGCGCCTAATATATTTGAAACAGTTTTCTAAGACACGCTGTTAAAGTATTATATTGTAATGATTTAGGTTGTCACATTCATCAAAATAACCCTGTGAACAAATGGAATCAGTCACCACATCTCCAGCTACTATAAAACCTATTAATATTTCTTTTTTCTTTTTTTTAGATTCCTGGCCAGGCATGATCACAGTAATCAACTTACACGAATAAATCCAATTATAATTTTACAACATTGAACACCAGTTTCATTATATCTAATAACAGTGAGCTCGAGTATGACTTTTACTTTTTTAATTCACAGTGGCTCTCTTTATCCATACAGGAGACCATATACTAATTATTAGAATGTAATTGCAGTCTGTCCACACTATTTTCTGTCTTGTTTTAACTACTTTTTCACTGAGATTGTAAAGTTCACAATAATAAACGAATAAAGTGCAGTGGTTTGAAGATTTTTACATGAACATTGAATTCAAGAGAAGATCAAATAAAATGATGTTCACTAATGAGAAGCCTTTCTTCAACATACATGGGTCTGAAAACTTAAAAAGTTCCACTATTCAGACCAATTTATAGACATCTGGTGCTGCTAAATTCATCATAAAAATCTCCCTGCACTCCATGTGGTAAATGAAAGCACTTTAGGCCAGGCACATCATTAGCTTGCTCTCCTATTAATTGCCTCGCGATCCTGTTCTAACACCTAAAACATCCTCCATCATTACACTGTTATTGAAGGATCATGCCTGAGCTTTCATTAAGGCAGCATGTGGGTATCATATAACAAAAAGACAGACACGCACACACACAGTCTTAGGTCATTAGACTGTTATTTCAGGATTTGCGTCTTAAGTCTGAGAAGAACAACAGGCCAGGGGATTAAGGGAGAGAGTTAAAGACTGAAACCATAAAGTTTTTATTTTAAGAGACATTTTAAGGAAATGGGAATTATATTACCTTGTTACATAAAGTGAAATATATTGTAGCCAAATGGAATGTATACAAAATGAAAAATCTATTGCTAAAACATCTGTTGTAGGCTATAAAAACACTCAAAAAAGGACATGAAAACACACTGAAACTGTGAAAGACTCTGCGTTCTCTGAAATTTTTCTTCAATTAAACTGGCAAAGTAAAGCAGTACAATGACAATGACCATCTGAACAAACTTAAGTTTTATTTTTCAGTTAGCTTTAATCGTTACATTATTCTTTATGAGAATACTTGTCTTCACCTAACTCTAATCCAGATAAAGACAGGAAAAGGTAATTGCATTTAAGTGTACATTTGCATGTTTTGTGGTGTGGCACTCACTCAGCATGCTGGCTCCATATAAATTAGACACTGTGGTCATAAAACTAAATTGATTCACTGCAGCCCTTTGAAGTTTCCATGTTTAACACCCTATTAAGTTTGGAGGCATAAAGTTTATAAAATTCTAATTTTTCTATTCTTCATTTCAGTGTTTTTCTGACATTTGCACAACGTAATTCCTTTTACAAACCAAGGTTTACTCAAGCAGAGTACAAATAATCACCATTTTTTTTCTTTTCTTTTTGTTTTATGTGAGCAATAACTGTCTCTCAGCAGCACATTTCTCTTTTTTTGAGCGGCATAAATAAATAGAAAAAGAACTGCTTGACATAAAAAACAATTACCTAAAGCAGATATGCATGTTTAAGTGAATATTTGCACGTGTGTAAGAGAGGAAGCGAGAGCGATACTAACTTGGCTCGCAGTCCATCAGTGCCATAGGGCTGCAGCAGGTACTGATGGACAGTCTTGTTCCGTAACGTTCCAGCCAATTTGA
>VOQK01003740.1:8727-24896 GCA_015052645.1 Benitochromis conjunctus | reverse complement strand
TATATTATTATATATTAATGGAGATAATTTATATGTCTTATTTTAGTTTAGTGTGAGCTCAGTGTGAACCCTATTCTTTACTCTGTTTTATTAAGCCCACGTATGTTACTGTCCCCCACTACACACTGACAAGAGGGAAAATTAAGTTAGCATTACTTAAATTAACAAGTCACACACAGACATAGAAAGACATGCAAACTATAAATCATGAAATATCCACTTTACAAAACACACTATATGAACAAAAGAATATGGGCCACCTACACGAGCTGCGTGGCCATATAAACCTATGCCATAAAGCTCCTGGTGCAAATTTTTTGTGCTGATGTTAATACCAGAGGAGGTTAGGAACTCTTTCGTGCACTATGAGCCTCAGCACTCAATGACCCCGCTCTGTAACTTTACGTGGTCTGCCACTTCATGGCTGAGTTGCTGTGGTTCCTAAATGCTTCCACTTTGCAATAATTCCACTTAGTCTTGATGGCAGAAAATCGAGGAGGGAAAGGAGGACGAGACTTCACAAGCTAACTTGTATCAAAGGTGGAGAATTCACTGCGCTCTTTAGGATGAGCTATTTTTAAAAATATGTTTGTCAAGGCAGATTGCTTGGCTAAGGGTTTGGTTTTATACACTTGTGGCAATTGGACTGAAAACACCTGAATTCAAAGATTACTTTTGTCGACTAGGTCGACTAGGTTAGGAAATTTGTAGTAATCTAGTAGTGTAATATTAACCTTCTCCTAGTCTAAACTAAGCTTGCTGTAGCTCAAACGTCATGGTAAAAACATGTCTTTGCCGTAAAATGTAATGATTCGTAAAAATTGACCTAAAGTTATATGTGCCTTGTCAGGACCAAAAGAGGAAAAAGCTCCATTGTCAGCTTATTTTTTTAGTAAAATTTCCCAACATCCACAAAAACTTGAAAAAGCAACCACTATTGCGATGTTAGGCCCTCAAAACAGGTCCTGACATTTGGATAGATTTTTTTGCTCAGTGTAGTTCAGTTTTATTCACCTTTAATGTATTAACGGAGATGTTTTTTCATCACAAACCTTGGATAAAATATATATCTGGTTCTAGGGTTAAAGCACCTTTACAGAAAAAAAGATATCCAGGCCTCTAAAATGACAGAAAACCTAATACTGAAGAAAGATGGCGAAAGAAATGTGAAGACAGAGAAGACAAAGACAAAATCAGGGAGTTTAATAGAGAACCACTACACATACTGATCATGCCTTGCTGGTGAATCCAAACATGGATAAGCGATAACTGAGACAAGATGCTGCAAATGTCAAACTACAATGTTGTGGAAAAATGTCACAATATAATGCAAACCACATATCGTTGTTTCAAGATTTGGAGGTACACAAATATTTCATGTCATAACCAACACGTTTCATCACCACAAGTGCCGACTGAACACCTCCGACTGTAAGCCGTGAACAGACGTATACTAACAAATTCACATCACTTTCCCAACAGGTTTAAAGTGACTGCTTCGTTTCCTACCAAGCACGTCTGGTTCAAAACAACCTGAGATAGTTGCACTAGAGTAAAACCTATGTCGTAGACGTGTTAATGAGTGGTCTCTACTTTTATTAGGTTGGCTTCTTTTGTAGAGGTCAGAGTTTCTGTCACGCAGCCTGGTTAGACTGGAATCTGGACCTCTTGTGTAAAACGGGCTAATTGACAAAGGGAGTGAGCCAGAGCATATGGTTTGATTTTAACAGTGTGGGTGGTGTTTTTCCAAGCCTTACTGACAGCCCTTCCACCTTCTGTTTCATCTAATTTCTCCTAATTAGACCTGACCTTCACCTTAATGACCACTCACTCAGACACAAAGGGTTTGTCTTTACTTACAGTCAATGTGCCTTTTTGTACATATTTTACACGCGGGTGTAAAAAGATAAAGATAAAACATTGAGGAAAAAGGGCAAACCAGTGATACATTTGTATGCATTCCTACAGTATGTGCAACAGACAAATGGCAGGTGTTACTAATTTAGCACACACACTGTCTCTTAGGCTCCTTTTCCTGTTGTTCCACTTGCTGGATAAACACAGTTTGCTAGAATATGCATCAGTCTCTCTTGGTAACTGTGCTGACAAATTTGCAATATTGGTACAAAAACACAGCGTGGCCTGTGCTGTTAGATATATGGTTTTGAATTATTCTCTTTCAGGAGAATGAAGGTTAATTCTGGGTTTTTCTGTAGATGAAATAATAAAAAATGTAAAAATTAAAGGGTAAAATACCTACTGTTGCCACGTAACTGCATCTACAACAGAGCCAGCATTCTTCATGAACCTGAAAGAAAACGCAAATGTCAAATGTCATAGCTGATTCGTTGTATTTTGTCTTCAATACATGACAACATGTCTCTTCCTTTCACAATTACAGTATGGCTATATGAATATTACAACATTTTACCCATTTAACCATTTACAACATTTAACTGTTAGTGCTTAATTTATTTCACAAAAATATTTTTAATTCAAGTGCACATATGTCTCCTTCACTTTATCCCGGGAAGGAAAAAAAATCTAATTCACTCAAACTCTTTGCCCACTGTCATGAAATGTGTTGCAATGTTCATTCTTTTAGCAGGTAAGCAGTTGGTAATTAGGCTTTAGGATTAAAAGCAAATTTCTGGAAATCAATGAAGAGAAATTATAAATATAAGAAAAGTGTAATTTCATAGCTGAGAGCTCCTTAAAGAAGACAGCAAATGGTATGCATATATTATGCAGATTTTCTGTCATTTTAAAATATGTGTATGCAGCAGTCTAGATTTGGCTTATAAAAATGAGTTCTTTCATAGTTATATAGTTTACATAGCATAATTACATAGTTTGACAGTCATTTTTACGTCCATGTATTTTTGTGATGCTTTGCACAGCCCTTGCTGCAGCTGTCTTCAGTTACCGTTTTGTCTGCAAGTGAACTGCAGCTCTATTGCAATAACAAAGCCAATGTGGAATATTCCACTTCCTGATCTTTCAAAACCTTTTCACAGATTTAGGTAACTCTACATCTGTACTGTGAAGTGCTAAAGAATTACCTTTGGGGATGAGGCTAAACACAGACTGCAGTACTTTATACTTCTGAATCCATTCATCTGCTTTTGTCACATCACTGGCACATCACTGGCATGACTTTCAACTACACTGAAAGCCATGCTTGTCCAGGCATTACACTGCCTTCACCCTTTACCCAAGAAATGTAGTACGCTTAGAGGTAATTAAAGGTAGCTCTTAATCACATCTGCCTAGATAAGACTGTTATAGAGCTGTTAGTGTAGCACCCCTATTTTCACTTGTGAAGTCTTTTATTATGGTAGATTTTTGTAGTGATTTTATTTAACAATGGAAAGGATCCTGTGATCATCTACGACTTTTCTTCTACAGTTTCCATGAATTTCTACATTGTCTGGCTCAACAGTGCACTCTATCCTCCAAATGAACCAAATTGCTGAGCAGGTCAATTCTAACTTCAATCTCTCTCTCTCCCCGATGAATAGTTTTTATTATTTATTTTTTTTACTATTAAAGGCTGGTTCCACTTGTTTTTTGTTTTACTTTCACTGCTCATTTGTAGAGATAGTAACAGCCTCCAAGTCCAAAATGGAATGAACGCCAGAACTGTTTAATATATAAAGAAATAGTGAAGAGATATGCTACACCTATTCATAAAGAATATAATAAAATAAAAATAATAAAATAAGAAGAACAATTAAATTTAACCCTCTGAAAATAGTTTGAGTCCCTCAAAAGTCAAAGAAATATTTCTGTTCAACCCCTTAAAATGAGAGCTAAGCACACCCTTTCATGACATATTCAGTCTAACATTGAATTTGAAAATAAACAAATATGTCAGTTTACAAAAGTTTGTCTATATTTTCACCCAGCAATGTAAGTAATATGGCAAATCTGCAGTTTGCCATCTAGTTTTATTTTTATTTTTTAACTAATTAGAGTTGTTGTTCTATAGTTTGAGGATTTGATTTGTGAATTTTCGGTTTAATTGTTAAAAATTTAATTAAAGGAAGATCATCTGAGAGCAGACTCATCCTGTACACAAACACAGAGTCCCCTCTTTGCATCTGTGTGTGTTTCCTGATCTACCTGACCCAAATCGCTCCATATTTGGCTGTAACAGCTTGTCAGACATGCCAAAATGTGCGTCTCTAAACATCATGTCACAGAAACACAACTTTCACTGGTCTGGCTTGTTTAGTCTGTGCAGCTCAGATATTTGGAGTCTCGAGCTGCTCGGCATCTAATTAATCTTATTTCCTGAGAGCAGCAGAGTAGTTGGGCTGTCAAACACATGAGCAACCCCCTCGTAACAGTGTCAAACACACAAGAATCGTCCTGTCGTTAAAGGCGACAACCATGACCTACGGGTACTCCGGCTCTCGACTCTTCATCTTCTCACTCGTCCTCCTCTTCTCACTACTCATCTTCTATATCCTCCCTTTGTTCTGATAACATTGCTCATTAATCAGTCTGACCATTACGGTACACATGCACACACACAAAAAATACACCTTTTTGTTTCTGAGTAAATCTGAACTGTCAGTGCTCAGTGAGATAAAAGGCAGCTCCTAACGGTTTCACTGATGTAAGTAGTTCAAGTACATAGTGGAGACAGATCCATACCAAATTATTCTTTCTCCATAGTCTTCCAACTACCTGTCAAAATGCGTGTGGCTGCCAAGAGGCTAACATATATTGAGACACTAAACTGTTCCTGTGAATTTAAGTACACATGTGCTTATACACTTGTGCATGTGAAAACATTTTAATGCATAAACATATTCAATTTACTTTATAGATGGTATTTTGGTTAAATGGCATGCTGACCCCATTTATTCAACAAATTAAAACCAGAACTATGTATCCCACCTCCATCACTTCTAATTGTCTTATTAGCTCTGTAATAAATCTCTTAAACCTCTTGTGACAGATTAGTGGAGCGCTGAATATAGCTTCCTTTCAGCCACACAAAATACATGTTAAGTTTTTATGGTTGCTGCACAGGAGCACCTCTAACATCTGCATTTATTCACCAAAATCTATCAGACATTGCAAAATGTACCCAACATTGTCATGTTTATGACTGTGTGTATCTGACCAGTTGCTCTTACATATACAAAAGTCTAAGTGGAAGCTAAGAGGGGACAGAGCGTTCTCCATTGCTGCGTCCGGTTTATGGACTAAATGCCTGTGCACTTTAGACACAGCCCATTAAAACACATTTATACTCTCTGGCCTTCAACCGGGCAGTACACGCTGATCTTACTTGCCTTTGTTTTATTATAGGTGCTTGTTTGTGTTTTTATTATATTTTAGTTGTTTTTATTGGTTCTTTTTGATTTTCAGTGCATTATTCACTTTTGCGTGCAGCACTTTGTATTTGCTGTGCCTGTTTTTAAAAGTGCTTTATAAATATTGCACACTGAATGTCTGAATAAAGTAATTAAACTTTAGATTGACCCGATAAGGCCCCCACATAACATTTAAAAACATGAATGTAAAATATCTGTCAAGTTATCTAAATCTGAATGGTCATAACAGCATTTTTCTATATATTACTACCTTTTTATACTCCACCCTTGTGTGTTTAATATAGAGTCTGACAATTTTATTAGTTGGGTGATTTTGGCCTACCATAGATATACAGGTATAGTATATATATTATCCCCTATGCACCACAAAGAAGCTTTTTACTTTTTTGCTTGAAGTAACGTACATATGGTGTCATTAGTTTGTCCACCAGCGCAATTTCAACCTTGTGGTTTACAATCTTCTCTCGATGTCTGCAACAGAATCATGGTCAGGTGGTTTCTTTGTGCTAAACTTCAAACTAGATTGCTAAAAAACATAGTTGGAAATCTAAAACAATAACTATATTTTATATTTTGTAAAAAGTTATTTTTTTGATAGTACCAAATTATTTTATTTTATCCAGAGAAAAAAAAGCAAACATCGCACCATAAGGTCACACTTTATTTGTATTGTCCAACACTGACAGAGTTGTGTATATACCTCCATGTTTGACTTTCACCCTTTGTTTGTTGTACTGGGCCAGTGATGCATTCATTTTAGTCAAGTTTGTTTCCATTTCAAGAGACAGAAAAGCTCACAAAGGCGTTACTTTTTGGGAAATAATGATTTTGTTTGAGGAATGCTGTCAGCTGTTTGGTTGACAGAACTAAGGATAAATTTCGTGTCTAAAATGAATTTCAACAAACTAAGACTTGCAGTAATACCCAAAGAGCCTACATGCCTGTGACAGACAATCTGGGGTTTGTTATTTGTAATGTAGCAACGTCAAATTATGTTTTTTAAAAGGTTTTTCTCTTGGTTAACAATCACTATTAGACTGTCCAAATAAAAAATTTGCACCAACTTTTCCAAATCATTAGTGAAAAGAGGCACTGATTTGCTATTTGTATCCAAAGTGCATTTTGTAAATCACTGACTTCATCAACTGTAAACCTTAAACTAATCTTGAATTAAGATTAGGTTAAACTGAAGACAGCCAATCACATGCTCACTGCCAGTGGAAAAGTGGTTTATGGAAGAAGAAGAAGAGGGGGAGGGTTTTAAAAAAAAAAAAACTTTTGTCATTGAGGCCTTGGGTTTCTAAAGATCACAACAAATTATGTTTCTTTTGCCTAAATGCAAGGGTTTGTTTGACTACCTTTCAGTAAGCCACTCTTTGTAAAATATACTTGGACAGACTTCATCAAACTGATGAATTGATAAAGACAATACAAAATGAGTCAGCATCTTAAAAGTGGCATTACTTTTCAGTTTTGTTCTCCATATTCCCATCATGATTTTATGTTGCCCGTTAATGTTCTGATTTTCATCTGCTGGATAATTACAGCTTGTGAATGCAAGATAGATAAACCGTGGAACTACAATATTGTGTGGCTACAATGCAACTTGTCCAAAAACAACACTGTAATTTTCAGTGAAACAGAGTCAGAAAAATGTAATCTTGCTTTAAGTCAACTTGAATAAAATTTTGTCCGAAAACCTTTTCGTTTTCCAAAGACTGTAGTAAACTGTATCAAATGATGGTAAATAATACTACACAACAATCTGTGACATTGTCTTGGCTGCTCTTTTGTTTTAAAGGTTTGGCTACCAAGTGTAACGATCCAACCTTTGGAGAGGACAGACTGCAGTTGAAAGAGGGAGGCTAGATAAGCGACCAGAGTCGGTCCAAAGCTGCTGCAGCTTCTGGGTGAAACAAGCAGGTGGGTCATTGCGCCATCACGTTATCAATCAGATGACACTTTATTTATGCTGACATGGTATAACTGAAGCTGAGACCCTACAACCTGCAGAGTGGGAATCCATAAACACTGAATACAACTACAGAGTGTGTGTGTGTGTATGCGTGTAAAACTTTTACTGAGTTTTACTGTGCTTAATGCATAAACTGCTGCAGCATACTTTCCACTACCTTCTCCCTTTCTTTTCCAGCAGGACAGCCTAAGAAGGAGTGGAGTCCTGGCCAATCACTGTTTTACTTGGTGACTCACCCATCCAGCAGCAGAATGGCGTTCTTCCGGGGTCGTCCTGCATTGGGGCCAAAGAGGTGAGCTCGGTGGTAGAAGCGCACAGACTGCAGCAGGGTCCGTAGTTTGGTGTAGTCCTGAGCCAACTGGGTGCTGTTGACCGCACGACCCACCATGCTGCGGTATGCATTGGGCTCTGGAAAGAGAAGAAGGGAAGATAAGAGTTTATATGAGCAGCATTGGGAAGGCGACAGAGGATGATGTTGTTGTTGTAGTCTGATCCTGCTCTTAGAATATCCAACAGCCAGTAGAAAAATAGGATAATTGGTCAATTCACAGTAATACAGACAGATGGACATTGTGTCAAGGGAATAGCCAAAGCACACAGGGTGGCCTTGCAGATTCGGTACGACTAAGAAAGTGAAGGATTTTCACAAAAGGAGAAAGACTAAACTTTAGCAGACTCAACGTTGATTAACAACTTCACTGAAGATTTTTCTGTACCAGGCTGTTTCATCTTAAAAATGTCCACCTTATTAGTGTATGTTGATATGCTGTTTATGTGATCTATGAAATGATTAACTGCACATTTTAAAAGATAACCTTTATTTCATCATATAAATGTCCCCTATATCTGTGCTATCTCAGCAGTTTACTTGAAATTATTTATTTTGTTCCAGTCACATATGCAGTTATTAGATATTTGATGCTACTCTTAGGCTTAGGCATAAAAAAAGAGTGAGAATAAGTTTCTAATGTGAGGCTATTTTTTATATTTTCAGGAAATTAAAAGAAAAATAGTTTACTCCTACGCGAACCATTGGGTTAACCCTTTCACTGCTACTGAACTTAACAAATCCTTCATTAAATCTGCAACACTTTACTTCTGTATTACAATTGACATATACAAGCATGAACCGTTACACTGCATTTAGCTTATGCTTCAAATTTAATTTACTGCACTTAACCAGAGATAATAATGGTGTGATTTGGGCAATAAAAACTATACAGGGTGTTACCTTTAAAACACTTTTGTTTCCTTTTACTCCGCTAAATATTTGAAATAGTATAAAAACTACAGATATGATTGTACCTCATCATGTGTTTTAGTAGACAGTTTGAAGTATGTTGCTGTACTGACCGTTGCCCAGCTCCCAGGAGATGTTGTATTTCTTGCCAGCGCTGTACTTCAGGAGGCTGAGGGTGGAGGAGGTGTTCCAAGAGTTGTCTGGATTTCTGTGTAGTGCGTTGAGCCCCAGGATCAGGTGCAGGCCAGCACAGTCGGCAAAGTTGTACAGTTTGTCTAAAGACCTGGCTGGGAAAAACCCACAAAGCAGTTGTAACTTTGATTCTTTTTATGCATCTGGAATCATATGACCACATGAACATGATAGAAAACATGTGTAACTCATGGATTCACTGATTCACATGCCCTCTGTTTCTATATGTTTATGTATACAGTAGCTCTTAAACCATATCTGTGGTGCTTTCTGCACCACAACTATGTATGTTTGCAACTGGCTACATTTTCTTTTCACTGGAAAAAAAAGACAAGATGGAAAGGTGTTGGCATTATGTAACATTATGTGCTATTATTGTGCTATACTTATTTTGAAGTCAACTTTATTAATATAGTATTAATATAGTAGTATAGTAATATAGTAGTATATTTTGATTAATATTAATCAAAATATACTTTCAAACTTGGAGGAAAACAAAACTGAAGCAGTATAAGTGCGTGTCACGTGTATACTACTGTATTTACACTATGAGTGCTATGAAACCTGTTTAAAAACTTAAGATAATTCATCATGACAAAAAAAGCCAAAATTGTGCAACATATGAGTAATTCATTGTTTTTACATTAGCTACTGAACAATATCTAAGCTGGTTCCACTGAGTTCTTTGTAGCTCAACTAATCCGTTTATTCGCATATTCACAAATATAATAGTGAAAATAGAAGCAAATCCACCAAAAATAGAGCCCAGCTTTGAGAAATGTTTATCATGTCTGTGGCGTAGGTAACATTGTTGTGATTAACTGTATACAAAGTTGCTTCCACCACTTCAGCTTTCAAACTGAACCATTCAAACAACCAAAGAGGACGACATTCCTTAGCCACACTGTGTAAGTCCTGTGTTAGATGTACTTGAATAAACTGACTGCACGTGGTGCAGTAATATCCTGAATGTATTCTGAAACCAGTTCTGAATTTCGTGTGTCCATTTGTACACACGACAGCAGAGTTTCTTCCTTCAGCAACATTCAGTGAGAATGCAGACAGACTGATTTTCCCATCATGGACTCCTGTGGTGATGCGCTCCTCAAAGCATCAGGCACAGGATTGTTCTGTTCTGCAGCTGACTCCTCACTCATGTTTATGTCTGCTGTCTCCATCAGAACACATTATTCTCCCTATGCAGTAGAGGATAAGGCCAACTGCAGATGTTGGCATACAGTGAGAGTTCCAAAAGTGTTTGTTTATATTTTAATGTGTGACTGTAGGCTGCTCCTGGATATCTTAGGCTCTTGTTTTGAAATTTAATCTGTTTGGATTCATTCCATTAATGTAAATATTACCCTGAACTCTAACCCTTACTTCCTAGGTTCAACAGGAACCAGATGAAGACTGTGCAGGTCTGGTTCCTGATAGAATTTGCTCTCAGCTCTGTATTTGGCACCACCTGAGTTTGCCAAATGATAGCTTTGTCCAAAGTGGAATGAAGACAAATGCAGAGCAGACTCGCGTGCATGTGAAAGGTTTGGATACGTGTCAAGCCAATAAAAGGCATAGTATTTAAAAATAGATACAACTAGCTTCACAGGAACACATTTGAATAGTGAGCAATGCTTATTGAGTCATATCAGAACTCAAATGTGTTTGTGTATTCAGCATTTACTTCGACCCTTTATTTCTAGTAGAGCACTGGCTATGTATAATCCAAAGAGCAAATAGAGAGAACAGAAAGATTGCTTGTTGCACCTGGCATTAATCTGCTCTCCGCTAATAGCAGGACAAAGCCTGAAAAGCAAAAAATGTTTGCAGCAACAATAGCTTTATTCCACAAAGCTCTTTTGGGGAGTGTATATCTCCTGGGTAAACTCCCTGTTCTCTATCTCATTAATAACTATCAATAATGTTATTATCATAACTGCTATTATTGTAACTTCTTCCCTCTGTGGTTGAATCAGAGTGGCGTCTGTTTGCAGCAGCAGAGTTGAGGGCAACTGGACAGAGAAAGTAGGGCCAGATGTGGCTGTCAAGATGAGTGATTCCAGGCCTTTCCTCACCTGATATCTGAGCAGAAGGCAACCAGCCTTACTGCAAGACACAGCTAGCAGGCCTGCAAACACATCATAAAAGCATCATGAGATGTATCAAGCTACTAAAAATACTGTTTCTCTGCTGGCAGATCTAAGAGCAGTGTGTAAAATAAGTGTGTCTGTGTGCATGTCAGGCTGGTTACTGCTGAATTTTTACACTGAGTCTAGGTCATAAGCGTACGAAATACATGTGACTGTTGTTGAATGTGCGAAAAGATATTTTGCACTCAATAATTTTAAACATAAATTTAGCTTTTGACCTTGAACTAGTAAGCATCACCTAGACTATTAGATAAATAATTGCATGTTTGACAACATACTCATCTAATGGATCTATTTTACAGATTTTATAAATGCATATTTATATATATGCATACTATGGTTCCAGCTTATCAAAAGAAAGGATCTGTCATTTCCCCTGTAAGTAAAATGAGCAAGTAAAATAAACATCTTTGTTTTTCCTTCCAAAAAGGAGCCACAATCTACAAAAATATCTGAAGAAATCAACTTGGTACTTGAAAAGGTATCACCTGTGTCATCTTATCATAGTATTTGACATATTTTGTTAGAATAAACATGACATTGTGATTTTGGTTAAATAACTGGTAATCAAAACCATGATTAGTTGCAGCTCTAGCAGTTTTAGCACTATATTTATACTTATTGTAAAGAAGAGTTAAAATGATGGCTAACCTAGGCCCATTTTGTGTGTCTGATTATGGGGAAAAAAATATAAAGCACATAAAGTTCTCTTGGTAAGGTCTCCTTTTTAAAATAAACACTAACAGCAGCCTGTGAAGAACATACACTGCAGCCCAGCACAGCAAAGCGCTTGCTTATCATCTAGGAGCTGGAGATCATATGATTTCTTGCAAGGAGAAAAGGGTATATTCACCATCCTGATGTCTTGATCCATATACATAAGGCTATAACTACACTACACTAAGAAGCCTTTAAGATACGAGTCAGTGATTTTGGTCAGAAAAAATGAAGGCACTGTAAATTAATCTATGTCATCTGTTATAGCTCACTATCATATCTGTGTGATGCTAGAGCATCAATGCTCCAGGATTCAATGAACTCCAGAGACATACTGGAGGGAATACCAGAACTTACTATTTCTGGATAATCGCTCACAAACTTGGGCAGATAATCAATAAAGCCTACATTAAATGGCCATTTCTGCTCATCCCAATTACATTTAACAATATCTCTGAAGGACTTATCATTATTCAGCTTTCTGTTTTTAAGCAAACTAAATGCTTCAAAAACAGGTCTTACATTGTAATGTGGTTTAAAACAGGTCTCAAAATTCTCAATTACACGCAACACAATGAAAGCCTGTCTAAAAGGTCAGACTTTACTGTACTCACTCAGCTACAATCTTCCCTTTTATCTCACAAACAGTCCAGCCAGAAACAAGCAGAACAAACCCCAGAAAGCAGTGTGTGCATGGGTGTGCATTTGCTTATATGTGTGATTCTGCTGGCGTGCCTTTGTGTGTTTGTGTGTAGTGGAAAGAGTGGAGTCTGGATATTGTCAAGCTGTCTATCTGATAGAAAAGCCAGCTCTGTGAAGCAGAGCGGCCAGCAGCATCAGTCAGCGATATGCCTCATTTCTGCAGTTCTGCATATTCCTTCAAACACTGAGGTCCACATATGTCTATGTGCACCGGGCCTCTATACACTCACACAAACAGTGTTTACTGGTTTACATACCACCCACATGAAGCAGACACCCATTTAAAGTTTCCAATGAAATCCCACTTTTACTAGCGCTGTGCATAGGCTAGGTTACTGTAGCTGACAAGACAGGTGTATTTTTACATGACAGTTGTTGCTAGATTCACCTTCATTATATCACACAGCCTCACTAAAACTGGCAATCGTAGCGTTCTTACTTGTTATGAGAAGAAGCTGGGTTTGCTTAAAATCAGCTTTACTTATGTAGGTTATGAAAAGCTGATTGAGACAACGGAGACAATCACACAATGGAGCTTAAGAAAGAAAGGGAAGGCATAAATATAGAAATCTAAAATTTTCATTTCAAACATGAAGCATCATCAGGATTTTTTTTTTTTATCACAGAGATACTATATTAACACTATATTTTTTTCAGCAACCACATTTACCTGGGAGTATACATTACACAAAAACATCTCAGCCATTCCCTTCTACTCTGGAACATATGTTTTTGTGTACTGGGAGGAAAGTGAATGCAGGCTACAGATATGCAGACAGAACAAGTAGCCTTTCCTGCATAAAATGTGAGGGATCATTTGGAATTTGTTTCAGTGATTTATGAAAACATTTCTTGTGTTGGGCATCAAAAACAAAGAGTATATCCCTGCATTTCCCACCATTTATGCCTTGGGAGACAAAAATACCAAGCACAGCATAAATTAGTTTTCTGCCTCAGGTTTCATTAGATATTTCATTCAATACCGAAACACGGTCTCGCTGCCAACAGAATTTACAACTACTAGTTGACTCGAAATCAGTCTGGATTGGGTGTGTGCACACACCCACACTCGCACACACAAATTTTAACCCCAAAACCTAACCATACCCTATTCTTAATACATGTCTTCACCTTTAAAATGTTATGATTTATGTCATGGGACTTGGCTTTTGTGCTCATTAGGATGACATGTCTGTATAATGTGACTGTGTAAACAGACCTAGGTCCCCACAACATGAGTAATACCTGGACCGCTCACAGACAAAAAGACTGGAGCTGAGTTCTGGCTTGCTTTAAAAGCCAAATCAAAACCGAATCCTCAAGAGACATGTGCAGACAGGGTAGAAGGCTGTTTAGAGAAATTAATTGTGAGTCTTTTTTCCTGTTTATGGACACAATATGTTTTCCATATCTGAAGATGCACATGTTGCAGTCAAGTTTCCAGAGTTCTTGAAAAGTGCCCACACTGCTATTGAAGATGATCTAAAATGAATTCTAAAACTTTTTATGTTGTTTTTATTTCTTCTAACGATTTCATAAGTTTATAGGTGTAGGAGGAAAAGAGAATTATGCATCAAATAAAATCACGCTGAGCACACTGCCGCCCTGTTCAATAGGTGCTTGTAATTTTCTCTGTCAGCTGTAAAAACTCACAGAGCGCTGGCTTAAAGTTTGCAGTAAAACACACACTGTAAACTCAGTGGGGAAAACATGGTGGAAATGGCTATTCTGAAACAATACATCCATCAAATTATTGTTAACATGCCGGGGAAAATTGTTGATGACAGTTTATAAGGCTTTACCAGATGGATTAAAATTAATCTAACATTTATACTTACACACAACACGTGCGGTTACCACATGCAAGACGATGTCATGAAAGATTTAGAATTAAACTGCCCAAATATCCAGGAAAACCCGAGCTCAGTGCATTTATCATCACCACCTCCATTATGACTACAATTTCCAGCAGCTCCAGAGGTTCGTCTGTGCCTTCTGTTTCTCATTGGTCGGTTCATCCACTAACCAGATCCTCTCGGGCTGCAGACCAAGACAGTGTGACTGAAGCAAGGTCATCTGAAGACTGATATTTCCAATTATTTCAACAGCTAGTCAAATGTTTAAGAGCAGCTATCGATCAAACCGCAGTTTGACAATTCATCCATATCGGTGAAACCCAGACCAGTATACTGTTACGGTTGCTGTGCACAAAGCTATTAAAGGAGGTGTTTTGCTATGTTCGCGTGGTATATCTATGACTTACCCTGACGCTAGCTTGACACTGAATGTTAGGGTTGCGCAGAGGGAAAATGTGGTTCTAATATACTGCTAGTCTGTGCTGCTCCACCAGCATGTTGCACAGAACCCAACGCCTCCATGTTTACACAAACACACATCTCCACATGGACTCTTCTTTCATACAGGGGGGCTCCACTTCAGCAAAATCATTCAGGTCAAACCCCTTTTGTATTTTGGAAGAATGCAAGATATGTGGTGGGCACCTGTTTTCAATTCTGTTAGTAGAGGGGGACTGATATGTGTGTGTGTGTCCATATGTGTTGAAACCAGAATGTGAGAGAGAGATTATCTCAATCTGTGAATTTGCTCTGACTAGACCTGCGTGTGGCCCCCTTCTGTGAACCCAGTGTAAAGAGATGCAGAGCAGCTCGACAGGACTGGTGAGTAAGATGAGTGGTATGTTAACATACGTTGTTCTTGATGTAAAGTGCAACAACTCTGTGCTCCTGTGTGTGTGTGTGTGTGTGTGTGTGTGTGTGTGTGTGTGTGTGTGTGTGTGTGTGTGTGTGTGTGTGTGTGCGTGTGTGTGTGTAAGCACTATTTTGCCTAGTGTTCCAAACAAGGCAAGAGGATGCAGCATATAACAAATCAAAGGAAGTGCAATGGACAAAATAACATCAAGTGTCTTTTATTGGCTTTGAGCCATGTAACTCAAACCACTTGTTGGGGGAAAAGGGTGTGAGGGAAATGTGTTTGGGGTGTGAGTGGTTTTCACATCTGTTTGGCAATGGCCGCTGTCTATCACTCCCTAATGGGAAAAGCACGCTTGTTAGATACTAATGACCTCATTGGCTTGTAAAGATACAAGGTGTGCGCAAGGAGTGAATTCCCAGGAGAGAAACATCACCATGTCTGTTGTATTTGTATGCACTGTGGAGCTACCTATAAACCACTACCAAATACAACCAAAGCAGGAGCTAATACAGCAGTCATTATCATTAGCCAAAATTGTTATGAATGATTCTTTTATTACAAACTGACAGACTGTTTAGTAACTTGTGAATCGAACTGAAGGTTCATCGCTGTCTAAGGCAAACAAATGTCTTAATAACAAGATGATTAAGATGGCCAATCTGCAGCTTCTTTGCAATGTGCAACCAATTCTAATATTTGAACACCCAGCATTTACATTCAAAGCAATGCCACAAAAGTGCACAGTTAGTCAAATTAGATGAAGTTACTCTTCTAATATTATTGTATTACAGACAGGAAGTAGTAGGAATAAAAGGTTTTTTGATAAGCAAAAGAAATGCTTCTTGATAGACAGGCTAGTATTGCCCAGTTGGCGGGGTGCTGAGACAAAATATAAACTAACTTGCATAACTGTCTGGGATGGATAGTATTTTGTTAGCAGTCATACTGTAGATGTACATGTTTGCTGCAAAATGATCTTCATCAGGTCAAGGACCAACACAAGACATGTGTTCAGACTTATAAGCATTAGAAGTTATTAGAGTTATTATGAGATTAATGTGGGGTCTTGTTTGGAGTCTGAGACAGAGAAAGGAGGACATTCTGATAAAAACCTTTCAGTTACACAAAACAAA
>VOQK01003739.1:28243-38483 GCA_015052645.1 Benitochromis conjunctus | reverse complement strand
CTGGAGGGAGGAAGAAATTCTTGCAGATTCCTAACATGCATGAGAAAGAGGTTGTCTGTCAGAAGTAGAAAGATTTTATTTGAAAAAGGATTGAAATAGAGGGTAAGAATTTGGCTACATGCATAACAAAAAGAAAGACATAATGATCTTGCAATGCAGAATATCTAACTTTAGAAGCAAGATTAGTTATATTCTTAATGTAAAGTACTACCAAAAACAAGGCAACAGGAACAAGTCAGAGTGGGAGGTAAAGGAGGAAGGCGCTGAAATTCACAGACGAACTGAGTGGATGGTGATGCATGGCACAGAAAGCGAGCAGATACCCAACTATGAATGATTAACTAGAACCCAATAATCAATTTACCGTGAATGAAACAGATGGAGCTGAGCAAGTGGCAGCAGAACAACGGGGAATCCACAAAAACAACAATAAAGTTAAAAGGCCCATGCCACAGACTGCGAAGTGTGGATGTTATGACAGACAGCTGAACAATACAGCACACAGAGAACAAGGGATCAAAAGAGGCATTTAACAGGGTGTGACAAAAATGGGATGAATAGTGTCACATTCAATGTCTGCTGGGTTTAAGGTGCATATTCTGAATAATTCAGGATTATTGATAAATTAATTTTCTGTAGAATTACAAAATAAAAATGTAAAAGGCTGAAGCAGGGATGGTACAGTAGAACAAACCGATACTCTCTGAGTTATAAGGAGAAAAGTCACTTTGTTTCACATAATTTATAGTGAACTAAATCCAAAATAACAAAGAACGCCTGATCATTGTTGGGTATTTTTTTGTACCCGGTAGAGTACACAAAACAGGAAGATCATCAGGTAGATCATCTCAGTGGATTCTTTTTTACTTGTTTATCTTTATTTTTATACCTTTTTCATCCCCTTTTTTCTTGTTGTTTTGGAAAGCACTGCCTGTGCTGTTATAATCAGACACAAATAAAATAAATAGATGAAGTAAATTAACTGAAATGATCTCGTACATGATGATATCTCCCTGCTGCAGATTCAGATCCAGTATCTGACCATTACAGCCATTGCTATTTTGAATGAGGTTCTCTTGCCCTCCATCCTCAGATTCCTCTCCCTCTGTAAAAAAAAATATTGGTGCATTTTTCAGTTTATTAGATCATATCTGTTTCTGGGATTGAATCCCTAACCTTCATCTTTAAATTCTTTATGCTCTCATATGTTTTACAGCTCCATTATGTGCTAGATCTGACCTGCATGTAATATTTTTTCATATCTTTCATTTTCTTTAACAAAATTAGTTTATTAAGTTTGCATGTAACTTGTATTAAACAGTTTATATGCTATTGTAAGTTTGTTTTTTTGTTTTTTTAAAAGAGAGCACAGTGCTTACCCTGCTCCTTCTTCTGATCCTCTACATCAGGGTTGACAAATATAAGGCCCGGGGGCCAGAATCAGCACAGCATAGACTACAATCTGGCCCACTGGGCGGCTTTGGAAAATACATTTTGAACTTTTAACTGTATTTTCATAACTTTTACAGTTTGTTCTAATAATAAAAACTGTAAAAATTGTTGTTTTATTTTGTTTTTGAATAGATCCACAATATAAAAAATAACAAAAAGCTTTCTGTTTTATAATTACAGGACAGTCTGGACAACTGTTTCTGTAGTTTTGCACATTAATTTCTTACAATTTAAACTCAAAGAGTTCTGTGCATCGAATTCTCTAATTTTCTCATTTTCTTCATCATGTAGAAAAACTGAGACGTACTATTGAATATGCACTTCTTTTTCTCATTTAAAGACACCTCAGAGATTAAATGTGTTGTTACACTTCTTGACATGGACAGAAAGAGAAGTTTCACTGCTCTGGCCCAAGATCAAAGCGGGCTGTATCTGGTCCATCCTGGCTCCACATGAACGTCTGAGAGACCAGCGCTGTCTTCCTTTTGTTTTTCTTCTCTTTCTCTGTAAGCGTCAGTCTCAACAGTAACCAGAAGGTCAACATACAAAGGACTTACACACAATAAATATCTTTAGAAAAAGATGACACATAGTTTACTTTAACTCTGTGGAAGCAAAACACTGACGGTCAGAATAACATGAGGTGATATTCTTTATATGTAGGAAATGAGAAATCAGTTTGTCACATTGTTGCTTAACTAATTACCTATACTTGTGTACATGTATTGCATTTACCTGGCCATTAAATAAGCATAAAACGGTTTTAAAAAGGTGTGAAATGCAATTGCAGCTATATAATAAACACATATAAACCATTTGGGGGAAAAGGCAGAAATGTAGATGATACAAAACAAAAAGAATCATTTTAAGGCAGTTCCAGGTTTGTGGTGAGACATAATTCAGAAGCTGGAAACATGAAAGCCTTCAGGAGCACAGTGCATAACTACACTTTCTTATTTTCTAAACTGGCCTTATATCTATCCAGCATACAGACTGCAATTGAAATCCTTGCACGTATTTAAACCACGCTGTGTTTTCAGATCGCAGGTTGCCAAGCTAAATATCAGGTTTAGTGACTGCTTTGATATTTTGTTGAGAGAAATATATGGAAAGTTTCAAAGTATTTGGCTATGAATTTTAGCTCCACAAGGCTGCCGGCCTCTGGTCTAGCTTCAGGCACAGCAGGCAGGACCAGATGAGTAAGATGAACATTAGCCAGCTGGTGTATGTGACGCTCCATGCCTGAAGACAAAGAAATTGGATAGAAAATGTAAAACGAATGCTGCAGCTCAGCTGATGATGAGTGACTAATGAAGACCAAATATAAACAATAGCTTGGAATAAGTTCGGGCAGCATGGATAGCACAAGTACAAACAAGAAAACAGTTATTTCCAGAGTTAAGATGAAATTGTATTTGATTCAAGCCAGAATGGAAACAGACTGCCTTTTTTATACACCCATTTCTCTCATTCAAGCCTACGACACATCCAAAGAAACAGATGAGATGTGGGGTTAGTAATGTGTAAATATAAGGCATAATACATCAACTTAATTGCATTGAAGTTGTCTGTATGGAAAGGAGATGCTAACTTCATTTTAAAGTAACTATTCAAACAATGGGCGGCACAATGTCGTAGTGGCTATCACTGCTATCTGGGCACGAATCCAGTCTGCAGCCATTTCTGTGTGGAGTTTACATGCGAGAGAACACAGCGGTCGATCAACGCAGTTTCAGCTACATGGCTGTAAACTGCCTCACTCCTGACTCACAGCTCACAAATAACGAAGCGTGGGATCAATAAAACCCTGCAACGCCAAGGGCTCTGCAGTGTTACACATGCGTTATACATTATTGTTATTATAAGTTAATGAAGCTACTGAAAAGCAACTGGAGTATATTAACTTTTTAAAGTTATGTTAGTTTTGAGCCTCTGAAAAAGGGGGACTGCATTTAAAGATGCTGGAATCCAGAAACAGTTAATGTAATACTTATGATAAAGCCCTTGACTTAAAGCTGAAAGTCTGCCCTACAAGCACACATTGACTGTTTGATTTAGAATCCACCCCGATGGTGTACAGGGCCAAAACGTCAAAAAACAAACACACAAACAAAAAATAAATGGCGCCCTCTTCTGGACCAGACTGCAACAGACAGCCAGACGGACAACAAACATGAAGATATCTGGGATGCCATTCTCTGCATATGCAGTCACTCAGTCTGAAGAAGAAAAGGAAAAAAGAAAAGAGGACCGACATGTTGATAGAAAGCAGACGCCTGGTTCCACAAAGTAGAAATAAACACCAAAACTGTGATTTGGAGCAATCTTGCAGGGTAGTATCACAACCAAGTGACTGAAATTGGGAAGAGATAAAACACGCTCCACTGTTAATAACAATGAAGGACAATGAAGTCTAATAGGAAATATTTTTTTCTGAGGAATCGAAGGACTTGTGGTAGCTTGTTGCAGTTACTTTGGACCATAAATCAAGGTTCTGTCCTGTGGTTGAAGCTCACAGGTCCCTCATTATCTCTGACTTTGGGAGAGAAAATGTAATAAACACATAAATTGTCTGATGCGTGTTCATGAAGACAGAAACTGTATGCGAACAGAAATCTGCAGTAATTATAGAAAGCAGTTCACTTTTCCTTTCATTTGTTTATGTATTCAGCTTGTATGAGCAGCAACACCTTCCCTAATAAACCGAGGCTTTAAACATACTGCTGTTAGCGAGGGAGTTAAATTACATTCCGCTATGAAGGCCACCAGAGAGGCAGTGTTGTTTCCTGTTTTTAACTAAAGTCGGAAAAACATGTTTACTCCTTCGAAATTGCATCCTTTGTTTCTAACGAGGTGGCACAATTAGCCCCATTTCTCCTCTTCCATCTAGTTTAAAAAGTAAAAAAGAAAAGAAGACATTGTTCCCATTTTGTGAGGTCTGCTGAAAATTCACCTGACATTTAATAAACAAATCATATTAGTCCATTTGTGGCCTACACACCTTTGTTTTTCATTAAAATCTTTAAAAAGAAAAACTTAAATCATTCAACCTACTTTATACGGGTTTAGTCACTAAAGTGTTGCACACTTTATGCTGGGCTCTATGGGTAATTACACAGTTTAAAGCAAACACAACACACTGGCTTATTCTGTAGTTCAGTCATACAGAATCAGTGAAAAACCATGAATACAGACCACAGCAAATATGCCCACATATAAATATTTGGTATTTGTAAACAGCTTGCAAAGCTCAGCCCTGATTAAAGTGAAGGATCAGTTTGAGTCTAAGGAGCCTGGAAAGAAAAGCGTCTGGACATCCAGACGCTTTTCTTTCCAAGCTCCTTAGACTACGATGACCTGGATGACTGACAACCTTCACAGACATCAGTTTGAGTGAAAAGTCTTACAAAACCTCTTTTGACCCCCCCTGTATACCTGACTTATGATCAATACAGGCAGTAAAATAAAGTTGTAAACATTGTACATGCCATCAGCTTCATTATGTTTAACTGCAGGTTTAAGTAAACGTCTATCTAAATGTGTTTTTGCACTTTAGACACTTTTATATTCAAAAACCTCCATTTCAACAGCCAAAAGCATCTGATTCACCAAATCTGGGTTACATATTACATGCTTGCATATTCTACACTGCGTGATCATCGGGCGAGATGTAATTTAGAAGAAACTCTTTAACAGAGAACTGTGACTCCTAAATATCACTGAGGTTGCCAAACGTCAAACGTATTGTCAAAATATAACGGCCCACTGTATCATTATTGTTACATTTAATGGATTATTATATTACCTCTAAATGCCAAGTTCTGTTATGAATTTCTCCCATGAGAGAGCTGTACAGGAACAGATATTATTTGGCAACAAAATTTACCTTCAATAATAATAATTGTGTCATAATCTTTAAAAAACAAACAGCAGGTGATCAAACAAATAGCACTGCCCACAGTTGATTGGCTCACCTACAGAAAGCTGAAATGGGGTCCATCCCTGCACAAGCACACCCACCTGGGGCTCACATGGGATAGGTGTGTACTTGCTCTGCCAGAACAGCTCCACGATTCACCCACACGTGCCTGCTGTGGGCCCGCATGGGTATATTTGTTGGCACGCCATACAGGGAACTGTTACAGAGAAGATGAAACCATAGGACATGTCTTATTACATCATCAGAAATATGAGCCTGAAATAAGATGACTGATTCAAAACTAAACTGGATTTTATTGATACGCTGCAAGAGAACTCAAGATGTGAAAGATATCAGGACATATTTCATTTTCTCAGTATGACTAACTTGTTTGATAGAATTTGAGTTTTTTTGTTTACACGTTTGACTACTAAGACAAAGATTCCTTGTTCGAGCTTGGGAGAAGGCATACATTTCCTGGAGGGTTGTCTGGGCTGTATGGGTGTACCTCACATGGGCCCTAAAAGGGCATGTCTACTGGGCTGGGGCAGATGGGTCTTTGGTGCATGATGTAAATTCTCTGTGGTTGAGTCATTGTGGTCACAAAGAAACAGGCAGGCACGCAGATGTCCTAACAAATCCTCACACTCACCCGTGTCTGATGACAAAATTAACATCACATCACATGTTGGTGTTCACAGTTAAGGAGGTGGCTGTTGGAGGCCATGAACATGAAGGTGTTGACTGTGAAGAATACAGCTGTCGGTGGACATGACTGATCCTGGGAGGGGGGAAGAGATCGGGCAGGGGAGCTGCCACAGCTGTTCAACACATGGCCACTTTATGGTGCACCTACAGGTATTTGGGATAATTTCAGGAGCTGTTATGGTAAAAAATTCTCAAGAGCAGGTTTTCCACTAATCATGAAAATGAAAATCTTGATCCTCGAGGGAAGGCGAATGAAGCTTGATCAGGCTCTTGTTCTTTGATTAATAAACAACAGTAATGTCTCGTGCTGGGCTATCAGCAAAGTTTTATCAAATAGTTTTACTTATCTGCACAGTTTAGTTCTTCACTGGGCAACATCTCCATCTCATTAATTTTACTGCATCCTTGTGGGGGAACGCACAACAGTTTTACTGCAGTGTGGTAATATCCTGGCTGAGGTGAGGCGCTACTGCTGAGCCTCGGGCCGCTGAGGGCTAACCTTATCAAATGTGTGCAACAACACATCACGTTGGACTTATTGCAGTAAATGTTGAAGTAAAAACAATTTGTACTAATTTCCCTTTGCAATTCCCAACGCTTTCACAACGGGGGAAAAGAATGCTTGTAAATGCGAGGTATGAGGAGTTTTTGCGAGCTTCTGCATCCAAACTGGTACTAAGGCTCGGGACATTGCAACTGGTTTGGCTTTACCCCCCGTCTTTCCTATTTGTAATAGAACATTTTTGCTGCCTGACGGCCATCTGTCTTGTTTGCCAATGCTCATCTTGAAAAAGTAATCTGCGTCACTTTTTCAGTTTCAAAATTCTGTCCCAAGAACACTTTTTTCCCCCCCCTTTCAAAACAGAGGCCATTGTTTGGTTTTAACGGTTCCTTCTTTTTCCTAAACAGTCAAAGAACTTCATCCATCTGACAACGTTAAGACCTGACGAAACAGGCTGTCCTGCCAAATCACAGTTTCAGAAAAGCCTAATTAAATCTTTTAAAGACCAGTTCAATTTATGGGGAAGCCTGCTGTCCGATTTAACAATAAGAGAAAAAGCATCTCAGGTCATAAAAAAAGCATGAAAGAATGACAAAGACTAAAAACAAAAGCCAAATTACAAGTCTGCAAGCTAAAACATTAACCTGATAACCATATAACCCATAACATCAAATATTTATGTGAAGTCATGTAAGAAGGCTAAAACACTCCCGGTCGTGTCACTACAGATTTCACAAAGCCCGTAACATCTACTCGCAATGCTTTCTCCTCTTATGAGAGCAACAGCTTAGATTTTGTTCACCTCCACTGGGAATGCCTTCAAAAGGTACATGGAGCCAAATACTGCAATTACGACATTAGAGAGTAAATCACAAAAACAACAACAACAAGTTGCATAAAACATCGTCTCTGTGCTCACGTATCCTTGGGCACACAGCCGCGCTGCAGGCTTTTCAAAGCAAAACGCACCTAATGAATTATTCATGTCAAACATTTGTTTTAAATTAACTTTACAGAGTTAAGTGCTGCATGTCCTTAAAGATGAAAAGACAAAATGAAACAGACCATCAAAACAAAGCAGTGAATTTAGCTCTATTTACCTAATTCCCTCTCAAATGATTTTAAACATGCGAGTCTTTACCGCAAAATAAGATGCTTTTTATATGTTTGTGCTGTCTGTGTCTAATGGGTGTTTAGTGTCTAAAGCTACATATGAATTAACAGGAATGTTACTAGAAATTATGATTATCTGGAAACAATATAAACAGAGATCAAATGGATTTGATGAAATGTTTCCACGGTGATTATTTTAGCCCAGTGTGCATGTTAAAGGTACCGAATTGGACTGGAAATGGAAGAAATATGAGAAGCCTCGCCCCTTTAACTCTCTAAACAATATCTACCTACAATCAGCTGTTTGTGCAATGACAACATCGTAATTGTTCCAGCTGTTTTGTACACACTATATTATCTTGTTATTAAAATCCTCCTGCTTTAACTTCCTCCTAGTGAGCCTGTCAGCCTGCAGCCCTCTCTCCTGATGACAGACAGCTGAGGCAGACAGATGGGACGCATGTCCTGGCAGGTTACACTGGAAGGATATCTCATACTTTCTGATGCCGATGACTTCACTCCTCTCGTGTTTTGGATACTCTGACAATGCGCGGTGAAAGGTCACATAAACATAAGTTACTAAAAATTTTATCCACTTCCCTTTAAGGCTAAACAAAAGACCTGGCATTTTGTTTTGTGACGAGTCGGGGTGGCGGTGTACCAAAGATTTTTAACAGTAGTTTAAACTACCTTTTAATCAGCACGTCCTCGCCCCTTGTCACATGTGTGTGTGACATTGTGACATCTATACCGTATTGTGGATTGTTTTTTTTTAAGTTTACAACTACAAAAGTTTCTATTACCAAGTAAGAAAAACTGAATTGTTTAAATGGGTCTGAAAACTGGGGATTTTTTCAGATTATATAAGAGATTTTTATAAGGAACAGATTTTTTTAGCAGCTGGTAATTACGCCTGGAAATGCCTCTCTGGGGAAACTCCAACTTACTGCTCAGGAGTGCAAAAATAATTAACATTTATTGATTATAAATGAAAAAAAAACCAAAAAAAACAAACCAATTATTGTTAATAATCTAATCAAACAAAAATAAAACATTTACATTTATTCTAGTATTTCTTTTTTCAGTGCTTATTTTTAGTATTTGTTTTATACCAGAGGGAAAAAGTTGATTGCACTCTAGACCTGTTGAATATGTTCTGAAGTTCATAAAATCTGAATGTGAGAAGTTAACACTCGGCAGCAACAATCCTCCTGTTTAAATGATGCTCAGTTGGTATTAAGGCACTCAAAGCGTGCCAAGAACACCCCCACCCCCCATTACACCACCACCAGCAGCCTGAACTGTTGATACAAAGCAGGGTGGAGCAGCGCTTTCATGGTGTTCACACCAAATTTTGACAGTCGCAGCAGAAACACTGACTCATCAGACAAGACAACGGTTTTCCAAACTTTTATTGTTTAATTTTGGTGAGCTAGTGCGCAATGTAGCCTCTCTGGGTTCCTGCCAAGTGACTGGCTGATCAGATTTGTGTTAATGAGCACTTGGACGGTTGTGCTTAATGAACTGGCCAATTCCATCCTCCAATGGGACAATTACCTGGGTGCTGATGAGTCTGTTTTAATTGTTTTTTTACAGAATATCAATACATAACTGTAAGCATATGTTTGTGTTTTGTACTATTGTCAAAAGTGAGTTGTTTAGAGATTAAACGTGAATAATCAGATGTAAAAATTAAATATTAATTTCAGGCTTAATAGTGACAGGAATACTTTGCATATTGTTTGTTTTTTGAAGTGTGCAGTTTAAGAAAAGCTACATAATATCAATGGCATAGACACCAGTTTTTTTTGTAATATCACAGAATGTTTTCATACCAAAACACACGTTAAGGCAGGAAAATATGACAAAGGAGTAACAGCAACAATGTCCGTCAGTCTAATTCATCTATGTTTTTTTGGGTGCAATTTTACTTCGCTCATTATTAAGGTGTTTACAAAAGGTAGAGAAAAGAACACTTACACAAATATTAACAGCATTATTGTGAGTATTGTTGACACATCATCGATATATTATTTTTAAATATCATGTTTATCATTATCCTTAATTTATGTCCTGTCATGACTGTTGAATGACTCTTGAAGTCAGCAGCTATCAGGTCCGTGAACCCTCAGCTTTACTAGAAGACTCTTTAACTATTGATGAGACTGTAAGTGGTCCACTTTCCCCTCTCCCGCCCCTCCCCTCTCTCTCTTCCTCCTTTACTTCCTGATTGTTATTTCAGCCGGAGACGAGCAGAGACGAATCTCGGACTGGACGTCGCTCCCTCAGACAAAATAGCTTTATGTATTATTAAACACTACATGTGGTCTCCTACATATTATTAGAGGTCTGGGAGGTGTGCTGTTTAGTGTTTTGTGGTGGATGAAGTGCATAAAAGCGAGGCTGAAATCCCACATTCATCACCCGTAAGGAGAACAGTCACCTCAGTCACTTCTCATAAACCGCAGAGGTCCACCATGATTCATATTTCTTCAGAGGATGGATGGATTCTAAATAGCTGTCAAAAGATCATATGAAAGCTTGTT
>VOQK01003739.1:10652-28223 GCA_015052645.1 Benitochromis conjunctus | reverse complement strand
TTGTTTACCGGCTAGAAATTTACTGACCTTTTTTTTTTTTGCTAAACCAAAACACCAGAAAGGTTAAAAGTCACCTCCCACCTTCAAATTAGATGAATTAATAAACATCACAGATGCACACAGATTGTGATGTTATGGCCTAGAAAGAGAAACTTATCAGTTTCTGTTCTGGAAATAAAATGGTTAGCTATTATCAAAACCAGTCCTCAGCCCAAGTTTCTTTTTCTTTTCTTCTCTAAGAGATATTTTACAAGCTCTTTTGTGTTTTTACTTCTCAACGGCGCAACTCGTGTGTTTAGTTTTGTATCATTTATATGGGTATTGTATGAGCAAATAAACTAAACCTGAGCCTAAAATGGCAATTTTCATCAAGGGCCCCTTAGCTGTGGTCCTAATGGATCACATCTTTCTATCTCAGATCTGGCCGGTCGTAGATCATTTTTATTATTACAGATGGACTCATGCCTGCGCTAACCAATATTACCTTTCATGGACTGAACTATGTGCCAAATCCATGCTCATCTTAAGGAAATTCAACTCTCCTGCAGAAGGGCTGGTTTGTATTATAGAGAACAACAATTCAATTCAAACTTTGGGAAACAGTCAAGATTCTTGAGGTATTGGGCAAAGCCACTGAAACTACACAGTTTCAGAGTGGCACTGTAGATCTTACCTTGCATTGTTGTGCTTGTAGGCTCTGGGAAGAGTGGAATAAGCAGGAGATAGATGAGGTAGACGAAGGACAGGACATTGTACCTGAACAGGCAAGCTGCAAGGACAAAGACAAAAAAAATTGACCAGCTCAATAACGTGTTTACAGCTTTGTGTGCATTGCATAATGTGTAAGAGTAAATAAAGTGCAGAAGCTGGCAGCAGTCAGATCGTCACTGAACAGATATTTGAGACAAACACGTGGTGAAAATCATTAAAATGCTCCTGCTGGCTCATAGTAGTAAAACATCAAACATTCCTGTAACTAAACTTCACACTCGCAAACCTCATTATCTGTTCATCTGGCCCGCATCACTAAACCAGCCTGTGCTAAAGTCAGTCAATGAACTGACGTTTGTTTTGAAGTGCAGTAAAGACCTGATCGTCCTCGGATGTGAAGAGGGACAATTAGCTGACTGAGCAGCCCGCGGTTATATCTGCCTCCATGCTGTAAAATGCCTCACTAAGCGCAGCTTTATATCACATGTGCAGATTTATGTCGTTTTGCACGGACGTTATTGAAACCAGATCTTTTTTTTAGGATTAAAGTCTACAAAATGAAATCGTTGAATGTTTTGCAGCAGTGCGGCGAGCGTCATGCACCAGATGCCCTTAAAATGCACGATGTACCTCAGAGATTTCAAAACAGGAAAACTAACTTCTGGTTGCCAAAACTTTAAATGAATCACAGCCATGTGGCTGGAGCATGAAGAGTGTGTAATCCCATGACAAAAGTCTGAAAGTACAGCATTTGATTTTTAACCAAAACGCAAAATGAAGGTTAATTAATTCTGCTGTCAAATTATTAGCTCCAATTTCATTTCATTTATCTAAACAAAGGTTTAAATCAGAACAAAATTAGTGAGATGAAAGACCAGGGCTGGCTTTTGTTCAGTTTATTGTGTCAGTAAAACAAATAAATGTGAAGCTGTTAGCTACTTTTTAGCAGTAATTACTTGGCAACTGCTGAAAATGAATCGACTGTTCTGGTGAAACTTTCACAGGTTGCAATTTCTCAAATATTCAGATTTTCCTCATTTTTCACCTGTCAAAAAAAGTAAGGTGATCCTCACTGGCTTACACATTTTTCCTTTCACAATAAAATTAATTAACTTACAAAAATTAAAACCTGCTGTCCTGCTTCCACTTTGAATTTTCACTTCAGAGATCTGCTTCAGTATTTAGGATGTAAAACCACACATGACACTGGCTTATGTAAAACCTTCCCAACATTACACACACACACAAACACATACACACGCCCCATCCAGGCACATGCAGAAGGTCCTTTTGGCTTCATGATGACTTAAAATGCATGAGTGCAAACATGACTTCCAAAAACCATTAATTGATGTATTGATCCATGATGCTCCTCATTTCCTGAAACAGAGTGACCATCTGCACTGACAAGTTCATTTTTCAACCATTTAAGCAGCTCTGCTGTCTAAATAAAGTGACTCACACTCCCAGCGCGTACACTTGCTGCTCGGTTACTCTGCTCTGTGACATCAGCTTAATATTTTAAGTTTTTCTTAAGTTTGTGCAAAACGAATGGGATAAACTACATAACTGCTTATATTTTGTTGAACCTTTTTAGGTCAGGGGAAGGGAGGCAGGGAAGAAAGTACACAGTGACTTAGTATAAAATGTGGACCCACAGTCTGACCTCCTAAATTTCTCATTGCGGTTATATCAACAAGCTCAGAGTTTACAACCTGGTCGTCCGCACGAGTTATCGTCTCAGTCACAGACATCGGCAGCTACTGCTCTTGAACTACTGAAAAATTACATTTAAATGCTGAAAATGGTGCTTTTATTTATCTTTGCAAGCTCAATGGACCCATTCATTGACATTTGACTTGGCTCTGACTTTTCCCCTGCTGAAGCTGTGAAGTAAGAGCACCTTCAGGTTTTCTCAGTGCTCAGATGCAGACCAACGAAAACTAACAAAACTTAATAAATGTTGTTGGGGCTGTCATCTTTGGGCAAATTGCAAACATCTGGGATTAGTTTCAAGTACGCATGAATGCTTGGCCTGCCACACACTGAAACCACAAATATAATGACATAAATAGAGCACTATTATTATTGATCTCTTTTCTTTTTCAAAGCTTTTCAGCAAGTAGGCGAGGGGTTTTCAGCCTGAGCCGCTCAGGTGATTGAGGAGGGAATGACTCACAATCTATAATTTTTCATCTTACACTGTTCTAATCCACCCACTTGAATTTTTATCCACATTAAATGTGCCATGAAACACTTTCTAAACCTGCAAATTTTCATGCTAACCCCATTAATCGTCTGCTCTGAGCTTTAAGTCCAAATTGGTCTCTAACCATATTTGATGTACAGATAATCCAAATGTATCTACATGGCTCTGTTCCCACTGCTAGCCGGCAGACACTTGACCGCAGCCTTCCTGACCATTTGCCTGTGCTGCATGACTCAACATCAGAAGATTTTAACACATGGGAATGAAAATAAACTTCCCTTCTTTTAAGACATCAGATTACTGCAAAAATCCCCATTCATGGTTGAATCGGGGTTTTGTCTCTTCCAGTTAAACCTACTATTACAAACACACAAAGCCTAAACATAGGCGAGCCAAACCAGAATTTTGCAACCAACTAATTTCACAGTTTTAGGCCTCAAAAATGATGAAACGTGGCAGGAGATAAGACTGCGCAGTGCCAAGCTAAACCAAGCACTAGGAGATAAAGGAGTAAAATGAAACCGTTCAGAAGAAAGTCATGAACGAGACACCACATCAGCTGTTTTCATCTAAGCATAAAACTAAAAACTGGTGTCTATCGTGATAGACATCCACAGTTTCCTCGTACTACTTTCCAGATAAAATGTGTTCAGAGAGCAAATGATTTGATCTGGGCTTCAAACTAACAGCTATCTTCATTATCAAACATTTAATTTCCTTCACTATTTGATTGACCTGTTGGCAAATTTAATGGGTCAAAGCTTTAACAGTTTAAAGTGATAACTTTACTGTACATGTATAAGGTTTTTCTCAGCTCAAACCCAAATATGTTCCATTTATTATCACAGAAAATAAGGACGTCATCTGTTTAGTTCAGTGTCAGATATTATTGAACTGAGTTAGTGTAACTGGACCAACACACAAACACAGGTTGTTGTAGTGTTAGAGTTTTAGTTGTGTATTGCTGTCCTATTATAATATAAATTTAACTGCTTCAGACTTTGAGCAATGCACTACAAACATCTGAACTTCGTGTAGCCAGCTCTTTTTCTACAATCATATGTGATATTTTTTATTTGGGTGATCAATTTTAAAACTATTTTAAACTCGAACACTCTTTCACTAAACTATCGTGCAGAGTTCAACTGCTGAAGAACTTGCCCTGTGTCTGATTCCTTTCTCTTAAATTGTTTCTGAAAATAATAAAATTATTGCTTAATTCTCTCCAGCCTGTTTTCACCCATGAGAGAAAGCATTAATCTGTCTTTGTTTTCCACAAAGAATTTGCTCAGCATCTGGGTTTTCACCTTCTTTGATGCGATCTTCTAACTCATTTTATTTTTAAGAATAATATAGTTTTGATATTGATGTTTGAGCATGAACAAAACACATTTTGCCACCTTGACAAAAAGTCTTAGTCAAGGTATCTGATCAAACAGCAGAGCATCTCCATATCAACTAAAGCGTTGTGGTTCTAGCGATGGCCCCTGCAGCATCTGCATGTTCCACAACCCAGCTGACTAGCTGCTCTCTCTTTACGGTCACACCACAGGTTCGATATCAGATCAGACATTTGGAAAAGTGCGTGCTCACAATTAAGTCCGCACTCCAAACTCTGCCAGTAAACACATAAACAGCGGCCTGTTTGATCAGCAAAACTCGAGCTGTGTGCAGATGTGTGTGTTTGTTTGTGTATGTGTGTGTGTGTGTGTGTGGTGGTTTAGGGGATTGTGTACACATGGGCCCAGCAGTTCTGCGGGATTCAATAGAGGTGCTGTCAGATGGCCAACAGGAAACACAGACTATGTAACGTCAGTAGGCAAGTCTTTCACTAGGACATGAGAAAAGTGTCAGTCTCTACATATACCGCACAACTAAACATATAGTGCGACTGTTATGTAGGTGTTTGGGGTAAGATAACATCTGCTGTGCTGCACATCACTTCCTCTTGGTTAATTTGGCAGTGAGAAGCCAGAAAATATACTTTTACATTTTATATCCCAAAGCCAAGAACCTATACTGTCTGTCTGCTGATAGCATTTGGTTTCATGTCTTATTTAAGACAAAAGCTTTAGTTCTCAAAAAAGAAAGAAAATCAGCTGATCAGGTGACTCTGATGACCAAAAACAGCATCTGTCATCGCTGATGCTGTCTTTTTCTATATGTTCCCTTCTTTCCACTTTACATTTCCTCCATCCTGACAGTTAATGATGTGTACAGGCGTAGCGAACGCTCATTTGCACTTTGAAAAAACATAAAATATTAAAAGGTATGTTTACGATAAAAGGGAAGGCAAATATTCTCTCCCTCAGTACCGCATTATTAATTCATACTGTTAAAACGACTTTCCACGAATTAATGGAGACAATGCATGGACTCACGATTGCTTTTGGAAATAAAAGGGGCATCAGGCTGTCAAATGATGCATTATAGTGGTACTGAGTGGGGCTTATCTATAGAAAGCATGCTGTTAGCTTTAAAAGTACCCCAGACTCGTAAGTCTTACACAGACACCACACTGGAACCTCAACGGCAGTTAGACACTAATCACTTTTCACTTGTGGCCTACCACAGGATTACAACTGAAAACGCAAAGTAAAGTGCATTTAATTCAAAAGAGTCTGCATCCAAGGTGAGACTATGCCTCCAAATCATCTCCACAAAATGCGAATAAGCATCGAACAATGTGTCACCTTCAGTGAAATTCATCAGCTTTTCTAGGCAGATTAATGCTGCCAAAAGTCACAAAATAAAAGCTCCAAAGTTTGACGGCATGAATCATCGTCCACATCTGCATAGCAAAGGGGTGAATCAACACAGCCACAGCTCCTTCCTCCGAACAGAGCACTTTCCTGAACAAAGTAACAAATTCAGTAAACAACAGCACAGCTGACTACAACTCTGAGGAATGTGGAGCAGCTGAAGACGTGCGGCTCAAACACTGTCATCGAAATATAAATGACAATAAATAACCATCACACTGTCAGCAGCCGAACAGTTCAACAACAACACTGATGATTCACTAATATTAAAGAAAACCAAAGACATGAATTACCAATAATGCAAAGGTTGTGTATTTAGTGTTGGAATAAATGTTTCATTTCCAGAAAATAAAAATAAAAATCAGATTGAAAGGAAGTAATAAACTACACGTCTAAGTGTTTGATGCTGAGATTCTGTATTTAGATATAAATTTAATTCACATGAGTTCATTTTCACCATCAGACTTTTGTATCTGAAACGCAGACACCATGCCTTTGGGGTACACTCTGCAGTCACTGCTGCCGGCTGTGTTTCCTTCATTAACTCCAATAAAAGGTGACAGGTGGAGGACAGTGCTGGTAAATGACGGCTCTGCTTTGTAATCTGTGTATAGTAGCTGGTGCATGACTCTTTGCAGTCTGTCGTTTTTCGATTGGATTCACTTTTAGAGGAAAAGACCTCAGCAGTGATGAAAGCTGATCTGTGACCTCCATCACTGTGAGGTCAATCACAAATCACATTTAAAAAATAAAAAAAAAAACAATCACATTTTCACACAAACATAAATATGGAAGCTGCTCTTAATGTCCTGAACAAATATGCTGGAACTGCGCTCTAATATATATGAGGCTTTGAATTAATGTCACAGCAGATTTATATCGGTGTGGGAAGGCGAGACAACACAAACTAGAGTACAGTTATTAATTCAAATTAAATTTAAAGGTACAAGCACAGCACAGGATGGGATCGGTAAATTAGCTTTAGATATATTATTAGTCTTATTACCCACCCTTACTTTGCGCACATCAAATAACACAAAAGATAACACAAAAGGCCAACAAAGATGTAAAAAGTGAGTATTAGAGAGAAAACTCACCAGCTGCAAGACATACAGGCAGCAGTAACCTGAAAACCAGCCCGCACACCACTTCAGAGGCCATGGCTCTGGGCAGGCCGTGTTGAATCCAGGTAAAAGAAACCGAGAACTGTCTCTCTAAGGGTTCTCTTGCATCCCAAACTCCTGCGCTCTGTCAAATCCCAGCTGGCTGCTCCAGACGGCCACATCGACTCTCCCCTGGTGACACCTGGACTCCGGTTATTCCACAGTGAGACACTGCGCATTCACCAAGGTTCGCCTCATCAGCTCCGTCGCCAGAAAATAGGATCACCATGATAGTTTAGTGGCTCAGATGCTGTAAAGTCATGTTGACGCTGCACAAGCTGAGCGGCGGACTCAGGTGCGCAAACAGCTGCGCTGGCACGGCGCGTAAAAAAGTCGGCCAAAGGAGCCAACAAGTCCTCAAGTCCAATTACTAAAGCACATTAACGAAGAACTATAACTATGTTATTACACAGTCTTTTTAGAGTTCGTTGTTGAGTAAAAGCAAACAGCGGGTTGAAGCCAAGTCCCTTTCTCAGTTTGGTTACAACACTCCAGGACAAGCCTGGGACTGACATCCGATTCAGCCAATCAGAAGTGCGACACTGGTTGCTGAGCCAGCCTCCTGCGATAATTGGAAGCAAAACGTGGGACGTGCAACATAAGCGGCCTTTAATTTGCTTTAATCCTATAATTGTATAATTGCATAGTTTGCTATTTAATCACCATCATCGAATTTCTAAACACCAAACAAGCAGGAGCCCCACGACGAGGATTATATGAATTTCAAGAGGAGATTTTTCCTTATGAATTGATCCCTTCTTGTACAGCTGTATCAGAGAGAAACAGCGACGCCTATCGGTGCAGTAAGACCACTCCAGTCTAATCCACTTCACCACAAAAACAGGCCTGTGCTGTTTCTGCTTACAGGCAGGAAAATTCATTTTACCAAAATGTTTTCAGTTCTCGGGCAAATTCTAAACAATGTAAGAAAACATCTTCTCTAGTAACATGTAATTTAATTGTTGAGTAAACAAGCATGATTTACAGCTCAGTTCAGAGCCTCAGGATGCTTTTTTAAATGTCCAAATATTAAAACAAAAATGCCACAGATGATTCATTAAAGTTAAGGAAAGTTTCTTCATGGTTCAGAGGTTGTTCAGTAGAGGATGATTTAAAAGTGTACTTGTCAATGTGCATGAAATGGACTGTTATAACAGGTCAGAATTACCCCATCAAAATATAATAAATGTTACCTTTTTATAAAGAAGGAAAACACATTTAGTCATTTTTATATTTTTGAATTTATTAAAATGAAAACCTAAGGCTGTGCCAGATATCAGCTTTGCTGAACAGTGTCTAGAACATGAACTCCTAGAAAACGTAAAAGTCAACCAAACAGATCCAAATTTTGCAGGCTGTGAGTACAAAAACGAGGCTGACTGAGCTCCAAAACAGCTGGAAACCTGAATGGTTATTGTTTTAGTGCCAGCTGCACAGATCTCACTTTCACATCGATGACCTCTCCTCTTCACCTAAACTGGTCAACAAAGTTTTAGTTTTCAGTCATAAAGTTATTATTTTAATGCACTGTTTGAAGTGTAAATTGTAACTGAATCTTGAGTACTTTGATATATTTAAAAAAACCTTTTATGTGTTTCTTTTCTTTTGTTGTTTGTGGAAACACTTATTTTCAGGGAAACGATCAGCCTAACTTTCCCAAAATTCATCATTTACCACCATCTCCAAAGGTCAGTAATGAACTTTTTATTTCTCATTTCTTAAATATGTGCAGAAACCCGAAATGTTGAAAGACAGACTTCTTTCAGTGAGTCAATGTGGGAGGGTGCGCAGATGGATAAACTGTTGTTTGTCAAGAGAAATGCTTTGACATTTAACATTTCTGTTTGTGTGCAGAATAAATGACAGTGTTAATTCGTTAGCAGATTTTTTAATATTCTAACTAATTAACACATTCAGCTGGTTTCCAATATTTAAAGTCAATCTTCATCTATACCACACAGACACAGAGTGGTAACATTTAACAAAGAAATGGAACAGGTTAAAGGAAAATGTGTGCTGAAAGAGATGAAAACCATTCTTCTAAGACACCAGAGGTATTGGTTTTGTTTATTTTTTGACAATAATAGTAGTGGTATGTGTCTTTTTGGTGAACAGATGCCATTATGACAGCATTATTTTTCACAGATTATAAATGAATTTTTATTAAAAGATTACTGTCATATGTACATATTGCAAGCAGATCTGTACAAGAAGAAGAAGAAGAAGAAGAAGAAGAAGAAGAATCCCTTTTTCATCCCACAGGGGGAAATTTCTTCTCTGCATTTGACCCATTCACCCAGTGAAGCAGTGGGCTGCCGTCAATATGGCAATACAAATAAAATTTTTGCACAGATAAAGTAACAGTCGGCAGGAATGACATAGAAGAAACAAAATTGCACTTTTCCAGGAGTTGACCATGTGGCTGTGCTGTCAAATCACTTGGTGAACCATCCTGTGGATGTGGACACTGTCGTCATGGAGGACTCCTATCCAGGCTGAAATGTTTTATCGGCTCCCTAAATGTTGTCATCGTGTTTGGAAAACATGTTCATCTGATTTAATGTGTTTTTAATCGAGATACCTGCATTCATCATGTTTCTCCATTCATTTATTCGGTTTTAAGTGAGTCATAAACTCTCCATGGAAGGCAAAATGTCATTAGGAAAGCTGCCTGGAGCTTCTCCAGCACTCTGAGCATGGTGTACTGAAAGCTGGCGTTGACTCATTTGCTTGAACATCATTTTAAAATAACAGTGAGAATTTTACACCAGCATACTGAGAAATTTCTGAGACTCTGATTTTTGATGGTAGAGCTATTTGTTAGCATGACACCACAGACAAATTTTGTGTAATTATTTTTCTACTGAAACACAAATGAATCTTCTCGCGTCCAAAATGCTATAGCTGTGGAACAAATATAATCAAAATACAAATTAGAAATGGTTTGATAGACCTGAATACTGGGAAAAGTACTAATTTAGACTGAAAATAATGAAACAATAATAAATGTTAAGGTCTCCCTCACAAACTTTTCCTTCAATCCAAAGATATCAGCAGCAGTAAGGACCAGGAATAGCTTGAAATCATAATTTTCTTTATGACTTCATCAGTCCCTTGTATGGAGGAATGTTGGGAAAACTGATCCTTACAACAAAACAGTGTTGTAAATGTTTCAGTTCACTGGCATTTGCAGGTATGCCTTTATGCACATGTTAAACATTAACATGCAGACTGAGCATATGTTAACTCAAACTGCAGGAGTGGAAGCTAGGAGTGGATGTCCCAGATGAATTTGCTGGGACATCCACTCCTAAGAAGATTGGCAGCTGTCTCGAGTGTTTTCCACATAATCTTTCTCACTGTAGAATGATGGATTGTCCATAAATGGCCTTCTAACCTTCCCCGGATTGATGGGCAGCTACAGTTGCTTCTCTAAGATCATTGCTGATGTCCTTTCTTTTAGGTTTTGTGCCAACACACAGCAAAATGCTCCAAATCAGCCAAGTGCCAAAACAGCTACTTTTAGAGGTATTCATAATTACTGATGGTCAGTTATTTAAGAGGGCAGGTTCTGCTACTTACCCTTTAATTCCATTAGAAGTTTTTTTACTTAACTGCTTCTGCATTTTCCCTCAGTTGTTCTTATATTAATATTAACATGGTGTAATATGTCAATGTGCTGTTGTTTGCATGAGGTTGTATTTCAATAATTTTAGAACCTGCTCATTTTTTTTAGGTTCTGATATATAAACCTTAAACTTGAGTAAGTTTTCTTTTTACTATAACTTTACATTTAAAGCCACTATTAACAAGACAACTGCTTAATGCCTGAAGTGCATTATGCAGGAGCAAGGTATGATGGGAGTCAGTTCTGAGGCAGAGCACTTTAAATAAGCAGATTTTCTGCTTATGATGTGATGAATCATCCTTTGGCCTAATAACCAAAATTAATTCAGTTTATGAAACTAAGAAAAACAAACAGCTGAGCACTGCTGAGGGAAAAGCTGCTCCCTGCCAACCTCTGCCCAGAAGCTTCACTTTTCACTGGAGATCCAGACCGTCAGAGTGACCCACGATGCCCCCAAACTGCAGCCAGCAACAATCAATAACCAACCTCAAAACATGTCAGCCAGCCCTTGATTTGTTTCTGCCGTTTGAAGTCCGGACCTGCTGATCTAATCCCTCAGATGGATGTGAATCTTAAGTAACATTTGTCTTTGATCCATTATTGACCGGATTCTTGAGAGGGACTTATTGATAAACTACTGGTTAAAATGGACTCAACAGTTTTACTGCTCCGGGTCAAGTTGTGCTTGAGTCACTCGCCTCAGTTTTTAGGTCAAGATTATTCTGTTGCCTTACACAGGAGCCCTGAGCTCGTAAGACCTCTAAATAGGCACAGTTTAGCTTAAAAGCAGTGAAAGTGAGATAATTTTCTTCAGCTAGACTAAAAATTAAACATTTTCAACCATTCTAATAATTCTACAAGGCTGCACTTTAACACGCTGATGTTTTGAATATAATGCTTAGCAGGCGTAATGTTTATCACCATCTTAGTTTTGTATGTAGTTTGTACTGTACACAGTACAACGTATAATGATGAATGTTAGTCATACATTAAAATTTTGTTTTGATAATTATAATTTAGGTTAAGAGAGACATGAATATCTGTAGGATTTCATTCATCCAGTAGTTTTCAATTAACTTGACACTAAATTATTTGTGTTATAGAGTAAAATTAAAGGCACTAGTTCATCCTCTGGGAACCATGACCTGCTGTTCAAAGGTTTTATGGCAGTGCAGCCAATAGTTTTAAAGCTGTCTGACTCAAAATTGCAACTCAACGTCAGATGAGTGAAGAGGATGACACAGAAGGCAAATCTTCTTCATCCGATGTTTTGCTCCTAGAATTTTTTAGCCCAGTGTATTAATGTTTTGCCAATTACAGATTGTTGCTGTGGTTTTCAAACCAAAGGCCCCGATTGATGGAGCATCAATGAATGTCTGAATGTAAAAAGTGACAAAATTGCATTATATAGGGGTTCATTTTAAGGGGAAAGCTTTAGGATACATAAACATAAAGCCAAAAGTATATGAAACACTTCATAATCACTTGAGTCCTTTATTTCAAGATGGTTTTCAGCTGTCCACATCTCCTGTCTAAATGTTCAGAAACTGCCAGCAAATCTGTATTTATGTTGACTTTGTGTCTTCAAAATGAGGGAAATGAAATGAAAGTGGTCAGATGCAACTATTTTACAGAAAAATAATCCTTTAGGCTCAGTATTTCAGAAGGATGCGTGCAAAAATAAAGAATTACGTGGCTAAACAGAGAGTCAAATTGCTTTTCTAAAACGTAATAACACAGAAATCCCACACAGTAATACAATATTCACAAGAAAATCCATCTAAATGCTCATATCTTTTGATTTCACCAGAGATGCCACATTTAAAAAATTAACTCTTTGAATGGACATAAAAAAATCGTGGAAAGAATTTCCACGTTATTAAATTGTTTTATTTTAGCATTATGCAATTCTGTTATTTCAACTTGATGTACTTGAGTTGTACCAACTTTATTAATTAATGAAGAATCAACTTATTTACTGCAGTTGAGTTCAACTTAATTTAACTGAGTTGATCCAACCCATGCAAATTACATTAGGCCGACAAAAACACGAAATGCTAATAAAAAGCCATTTATTAATGTTGAAACTAATCCAAGCTTAGTGGGTGAGCAGGCAAACCTATGCCACCATGGTCAGAAGCAGCGACTTGGTTTCGAGTAAAAAGAATTTGGAAACATCTGGATCATGTACAGACTATTTGCATCAAGGTACCAAAATATCTCAGAGACAACACCAGCCAAGCCAACGGGATTACCACAGCACTGCTCACCTGGGTCAATGTATGGCCCTCAGAAGAGCATTTGAAAATTGTAGCAAGGAAAAACAAGACCTGGAAAACAGGATTAAACAAATGGAAGAGGAGAAGCGTGCAGAAATGACACAAATGCAACAAATTACAGAAATATTGAAAGAAAAAGAAGAGCAGGATGAGAAAAACAGAGAAATACAGCGCAAGCTGCAAGACATGGAGGAAAAAAAGAAAGGCCTGCAAATTATGTTTGATGAAGCGCTGGGAAGAAACACGTAAAAAAATACCGTAAAAATTCTGATGTGCAGCATGAACAACTTTTCGCTGACATGACAAATCTTATAGCAAAAAACAAAGATCTGCAGGAATTGTTCCTGAAAAAGAAGAGAAAGCGATTCAATTGACTGCAATCTGCAATCTACAAACATCTAATTGTGAGATTTTACACGCTGTGACTTTAATGATACTTGAAAATACTACTGCTACAGCCTGGGCCTCTTTAGTCAGCACACACAGTCTGTGTAATATGTGTGTATTGGCTGAATTTTGAGTATTTGAGTATAGATTTGAGTATAAAGGAAAACAAGTTGGGGAAAAGTAATAAAAGTGGTTAAAATATATAGTTGATAAAAGGTTTAAAAATCATATTTTTAGTTACCAAGGTACTTTATTTACAGTTAAGAGTTGAATAAATCAAAGGATCTCATGATTTAACCTCCTAGGACCCGAACCCGTTCATGGCATGCATTCATAATTTCTCTTTGCTATTTGGGCTGATTGGGACCTGATGAATGTAAAAACAAAGAATGGCCTGATTTAGTTTTTTACCGAATTTCTGTTTCTGAGGAAACTGAGATCCACATATGAGGACATTCTTTTTACATTTTGATAGAACAGTGGCAGTACAATGTCCTCGTAAGAGGATATCAGGCCCATGTAGAGCAGGATTTAGTATTTGGGTTTAGACAACCAAAAATGTGATGTCCACATATGTGGACGCCAGGTCCTAGGAGGTTAATGTTCATTTATTGTGCAGGAGCAATATGTTGGGGTGTAACCTAATTTGTTGATGAATTTAATGTCAGTCATCTTAAGTCTGTATTGTCTTGTTGGACTGACGAGCCAAGCTCTTTTCTCACCCCTGATTGTCGTCACTGCAACTGCTAACTGCCCGTTTCTGATTACCCCCTACTAACAACTGGCCCATAAGTTTTAGGCCTTACCGCACTGCCAGTCTAGAGCACCATTTGCCAAGAAGAAAAGACAAAGCAATATGAGATTAACGTCCAGATTGCTTCAATATCGATCCATATGTGAAATCCAAACTGTGAACAAGTTCAATATTTACATGAAGGCACTTTGCAGGCACTTTAAAGGTGGCTCAGCTTAAGTGGGCTTTTTACCATATTTCTGTGGTAGCTGAGGCCGGAGTCTCTCTTCAGGAATTAAGCTTCACATATGAAAACCAGGTAACTCCAGTACGGATTTTGTTCCTATCTTAATGTTGTCAATAAACTTCCTGATGAATGAAATCAGGCTGCTATAAAGGAAGAGACATTAAAAAGTTTGCTCTTCTTCTTTCTAGACTTTATAATAAAATTACTTTTACAATCAAATTCAAAACGTAATGTCCTCAGCTTCCTCACAACAGCTGTGGGTTTTACTGTGTGTGACAATAGAAGCAACACTAACAAAGGAAGGGGACTCTATTCCAAAAAAGGATTTTCAGATGTTGGACAAGTTAGGTCCAAAATACAGCACAGTCTGGCTCGCCAGCTCATACATTATTTTTAGGAATAATTTATGTTAAAGTATTTCAAGTGTAGCCTATGTATCTGCAGTAGAAAAGCAGTTTTACTGAAAGAATATCAACTTTATATCCACATCTGTAACAGACTGACAAAGTTTCCAGGGAGGACCCTGCTTCTCGCCCTGTGACAGCTGAGAAATGCTACAGTCCTGCAACCTTGAATTGAAAACAAGAATTAACTGGATAAACAGAATTAATCTGTTAATCCGATTTTAAGGCACAATTTTCAAGATTATTTACAAAGAGCTTAACATAAGAATCCAGGGGTCCAGCGTCTAATATTAGAGCTCCATTTGAACTCCTGGGTCTGGTATCTTGACCTCAATCTCGCTCTCACTGATGTTTAAAAATATTGTGGTCGTCCAGGTTTTGATGTCGCTGTAACATTCTGATAACAAGCTGCCATTGTTTCCTGTCAGGCCCACAGCGAGATCTGGGAATCCTCAGCACAGAAGTGGAAGGAGATGCCATATATTTTCACAATCGATCCTAGAGGGAGTAAATACAACAAAAAGAGAATTGGCCCCAAAACAGAACCTTGCAGAACTCCACGTAGGACCGGTCCAGGCCTCCAAAACTGACACTAAAACTTCTCTCTGACAAGCATGATCTAAATCACTCTAAAACTGTTGGTGACTGTGTCACGAGCCGCTGTAAGATCTAAAAGGATTAAAATAATTGAGTCCTCAGAGTGAACAGATATTAAAAGATCCTTAAAAAACCTTAATAGAGCAGATTCCGTGCTGTGAAGTGCTTTGAAGCCAGACTGAAACACCTCAAGTATCACATCTTCCTCTGCAGAATATTTTCTAAATTTGTTTTTTGGTACCACTGCTTGCTTAAAATAAGAAGGTACAACACCAAGCCAACAAGACTCCCACTTATAATTGACTGAATACTGGGTCTGATAGTGCCTCAAATTACCCTGAATGAACAAGGCGGGCCAATATCAGCAGGGCAGGCTGAAGGCGTCAAGTTAACAACTTGCAGATAACAGAAACAGAAGGGTCAAAAGAAGGAGACGAGATGTTTGCTCTAATCGTGACAGTCTTATAAATAAAATAGTTGAGAATTTTTTCACATATCATTTAACCAACGCTTAACTAACGTTAACGAACGTTTTGTACCAGGACATATAACTTTAAGAAGACAGAAAAAGTTTTTAGAAGTTATAAGGAATAAAGACATTAACACAGGGAGGACCTCTCAGTCTCCATGGCAACATTAAAAGATATTAAAGGAATCTCTGATTCCTTTTTGCATGGACAGCATGAGTTTATAGTTCATCCATCCCTCTATTTTCTTAATAGTTTATAGATCTTAGAATCAAGATGGGGGTCTGTGACAGCAGTGACGGTCTCCACTGTGGACAGATTGGTGTCAATTACGGGAACACTGTGTATGTCTTCTGTCATTGTGCACTTCTATCTTTTTTCAAACAAATATTTGAATAATAAATAAAACATCAGTGAACGCATCATCCAGAAATGAAGTTAAAGCAGAAAATGTAACCTAAATCGTGTAGCAGGCAACCGCTCTGTAAACAGAGATGTGAAAGCATATTCCCAATCTGATTTCCCTCTTTGATGTTTGCCTTTATATCAGTCCAACCTTGGTTGGGACCCAGCAACAATTATGTAACAAATTTTTAGAGCCCATCTCCTACTTTTAACAGTAGCCTGAGCAGCTATAAGATGAGATGAAGATGGATCATGCAGCAAATAACACACTGAATTATTGACTGAATTATGGCCTAATGCACATCTAATCTTTAATCATGTGCAAACAACTGCGGACTTCTCCTCACAGGATCAGACAATTGTAATTGTACGTGGGAGCTGAGCTAAGCGTTGAAAAATCCACACTGCCCCCCAATACTGGGTTATTTAACAGGGCATAAACATGAACAGCATTAAACCCATTATCGTTGTCTTTATTTTATGTCATGTAGTCATACTGTTAAGTTTGATTTAGACATCTGCTGGAAATCTATCAGAAGAAAGTCGTCTTAAAAGGAGAGCAGCTAAAATGGTTTGTTTTCGATGGAGGATAGATTAAGAGGACTGTAGCCAAGGCTACAAGCTACTCTTGTGGTGTCCAAGAATAAAAATGTGGCGCTGAAATGAACAGAATAGGTCCCTAGAATGGCTTAATGATGCTAATTATGACACTGCAGAAATGCTTGTTGGTTTATTGTTATTGCCTGAAAAGAGAGAAGTCAGTTTGTGATTTTTGTCTTAAGAAAAGAACTGACTGAAGACCATACAGTGAAAAGTCAGTTACACATACATGTCTTCTAAAATGCAACAATGAAAACCCCTAAAACAGGAGTGGTTTTTCAGGCGGGCCCACAGACACTTTTTTATTTTACTTATTGACCACACTGTCCAGATCAATGACCCTTCCATCTACTGTTTACAGGGAGCTGCAGTGCTCTCTTGAGCCGACAGGGGGCTGTCTGCGATTGCGTCACTGCGTCAGAAGAAAGGGGAGGGGCCAACATGGCGCCTGCAAATTTTGTATGTCTGCTATTTTGTTTAGCATCATTTTCACAGAAAGTCAGCACATCCAGGCTTCTCAACGAGCCGTGTTATAAACCCATCAGAGACCACAGGCCGGACTTTGTCAGGTAGGTGAAGATTTTGACCTCCAGCGGTTACACGGATACTCACGTGAGCTCAGAGAGGAGCTAAACTAGCTCACAAGTAGGAATTCTGGCAGCCTTCCTTATCTTATCCTAAAGTTGGCTGCAGCATCGCTTAATAATATGGTAATAACTCGTCTTAGTGTAGTAATGTAACGGTAACTTATTAGTTAAATAAAAACTGATTAACACGAGAATCAAAGTGAGTTTCCGGGATAGTTTTCTGTACTTAGTGCAATCTCAAAAATATGTGTTCTCCCAATAACGTGTATTGTTTTACGTGTACTAGGGTTTTCCTGGAAAATAAGCTTTTATATTTAGACATAGCATAATTATCACAGTTAACTAAAGCTACACTAAAAGGTATATGTTTAAAAAAAAAAAAAAAATTTTTT
>VOQK01003737.1:0-11292 GCA_015052645.1 Benitochromis conjunctus | reverse complement strand
AAAATTAGTTGATGTCATGTGAATAAACTTCATAACTAGGAGATAAAAAAAAATACAACATAATTTTATAGAAAAGAAACACATAGGAAGTAATATAAAATACATTTATTTTACCTTGCTGTATATACTGTTGAGAATTTGAGTTAGCGTGCCTTGAAAGGTTCTCTAAAATAATGAGGTTCGTCTTTAACAGAGGCATGCTAATAAGGCATGCTAATTCTGACTATAGCGTGGGAGTGTTATGGTGGAAAAAACAATCCTCAAACAGAATACGATGTGACCTAATATCATAAATAAAAATAAGCTACCTTCAGCTGTTTCCTTTTCACAAAGGGTCATCGCAGCAGGTAGCTCAACATATTTCATTTGCTAGATTTTAACACAAGACGCTCTTCTTTACACGAACCCCAAGGGATTTGTGTTTCCTCCCATGATCAAAACGGTGAGCTTTCACTTGTTAGGGAAAAGTGTAAACCACCTCACTGTGGAGCCACTTAGCATCACAAATGAACGTCAGTGAAATATTCAGCTTATTCAGGACTTCCCGTGATTGGCTGAGCTTTGATTACGAGTATTCCCAAGGTGAGTATCAACCCCAGTTTCATTTGAACAGGAGGTAAAATGGGAAGTCAACAGTATTTAGTCAAATAAAAGGCAGAGATTAAAGAAACTTTGGCAGCCAAGTGGGTAATTGATTTATAATTTATCAACGGTTGTGCTGAGCAGTGGCCTCCGGAGACCTGAGGTTGATTTCTGTTGCAACCTCTTTGGTTTCCCCATGAGAACACTTAATATGGGCAGCTCTATTCTCTCAGTGCTTATTTAAAGTACAGCTATCAATAGACACTGCAGAAATCTGAAAGAATGTAAGCAAAACAGTACTCCCCAAATTCTGCTTGATTAAATTAAATTGTCACAGCTATGAAGGTGATGTATTATAGCAAGGTGAATGTGTAAAGTGCCATAAATCTCTTTTTGTCCTACCTTGAAAGGTCAGCATTTGCTCAGATGAGCCCAGAGATACTGTCTTATTCCACAATAATAAAAGTGAGAAAGCAGAAGCTGCTCTAAAGACACACTTCCTGCCTAAGCAATAAACTGCTGCTTGCTCATTAATGAATAGTGTTTCAGCTCAGGTTGGGGGGTGAAACCAAGGTGAATATCACCACAATGAGGTACTGTATATTACCGACTCTTCAAATACACGTAGAATGACCCAGCAGGGGCTGCATACCTCACTAACAGTGTGGGATTTACGGATATTTTAAATTGTACAAATTCAAACTCACATTTTTAATAATCAGTTAATTTGACAGATAAACAATAGTAAATGTTAACCCAGAGTACTGACTGTATCATTTAGGAGGATTTTTAACCTTTCCCTTACACACTGTGGGGAAAATGTATCTTCTATGCCACATAATTAATATTACAGTTGCTCACTTAAATATTTCACCTGAAGGACATTTTATCAGTTTTGTCCAGATTTGTACAGATAGGTGGATAGACACAATTTAAGAAAAAAAATCCATAAAAATTATGCAATATGCAAATATATAGATTCAACTATCCTGACATCCATCCGTCCACTCATTTTCTTCCTCTTATCTGGGGCTGTCTTGTGGGAGCAGCAGCCTAAGCAGAGGAGCCGGCACCCCAGCCACCTTCTTCAGCTTATCATGGGAACACTGAGGTGTTTCCAGGCCAGCCGAGTGATATAATCTCCCCAGTGTGTCCTGGGTCTACACCAGAGCCTCCTTCCAGGACATGTAAGGCACACCTCACCCAAGAGGAAGAGCTACGTCTCATTCCTTCAACTTCCCACTCAGATGTGAACTGCACCAGTGCAAGCTGGAGGTCACTGCCTAAATAAGCCAACAGAACCACATCATCCACAAAAGAAGAAATGGGATTCTGAGGCCACCAAAGTAAAATTCTGCCCATAAAAAGGCTGGCATAGCCAGGTGGAGGAATTTTAATTCTAAACAAAATTGGTGACAAAAGGTAGCCCTGGCAACAGTCCAGCACCCACCTGGAACGTGCCCGACTTACTGCCAGCAATGTATACCAAGCGCCTGCAACACTTGTACAGGGACCATATGGCTCGTCGCAATGGACCAGACACCCTATACTCCTGAAGCATCCCCCATAGGTCACTCCGGGGGATGCAGTTGAATGCCTTCTCCAAGTTCACAAAACACATATAGACTGTTTGGGCAAACTCCCACATACCCTCAAATATCCTTGAGAGGATAAAGAGCCGGTTTAGTGTTCCATGACCAGGATGAAAACTGAGGTTCGACTAACGGAAGAACTCTCAATTCCAGCTCCCTGGGATACCCAGGAAGGGTGAGGAGTGTGATACCGCTGTAGTTGGAGGACACCCTGGCCCCCTATTAAAAATGGGAACCACCACCCTAGTCTGTCAATCCATAGGCATTGCCCCAGATGTCCACGCGATGTTGCAGAGGTGTGTCAACGAAGGCAGCCCTATAACATCCAGAGCCTTTTGGAACTCAGGGTGAGCCTCGTCCACCTTATAGGCCCTGGCCAGCAAGGAGTTGTTTAACTACCTCAGTTACTATACTCAGTTGAAGTCTGTTGCACCCCACCTCCAATGAGCGCCACTTTCCCCTCCTGATTATTTGCATGAATTGCTTTGAAGCAGTCCAAACATCTTTTTCTCCCTCACCTGAGTTGCTGCTTCAGCTACCACCTAATCTCGTTCCATCAGCTGCCTCCAAAGTACCGCAGGCTAACCAAGCCTGACAGGACTCCTCCTTTAGCTTGCCGGTTTCCACCATCTGGTTCAGGGATTACCAGCACAACAAACACCAGCCACTTTGCGGCCACAGCTCTTTGCAGCTTCCTCAGCAATGGACATGCACAGCCCATTTGGACTCAGTGTTCCAAGGCTCCCTCAGAATGCTTCCAAAGTTTTGACAGAGTGGGTAGTTTAGGATCTTGCCTCTGCCTGATGTTCCCAGTATACCCTCACTATTCGTTTAGGTGGAGGATACTGAAGAGACCAAATTCAACTCACCATAAGGTGAGTTGAGAGCTCAGCTCCTCTCTTCCCCTAAGTGTCTAGAACATAGGGCCGCAGATATAATGATACCATTACAGAATTGATGATCGACCTGCGAACGAGAGTAACCGGGTGCCTTACGGACCTTACGGACATCCTTATATTCAAGCATGGTGTTCATTATGGACAATCTGTGGTTTGCACAGAAGTCCAATAACAAAACGTCACTCAGGTTCAGATCAGGCAGGCTGTTCCTCCCAATCACACCCTTGCAGGGCTCATTGTCATTGCCTATGTGAGCAGTGAAGTCTTACAGTTGGATGAGGGAGTCACCGGATGGAGCACCTTCAAGCACCCCACTCACTGACCCCAAGAAGACTCGGTATTCTTAATTATCATTTGGTTCATATGGGCAAACAGTCAGGACCTGTTCCCCAACCTGATGGTGCAGGAAAGCAACCTTTTTGTTCACCACAAGTCGAGAGGGGATACAAGAGTGCCCATCCCTTCCAGCTGCCTCTTACCAAGCGCAATTCCAGACTGAAACAGAGTCCAGCGGGTCTTTAGAAGACTGGTTCCAGAGACCAAGCTGAAGTGAGTCCAACTATATCTAGCCTGTATCGCTCAACCTCAATTACTATCTCAGGCTCCTTCCCAAGCAGAGAGCTGATGTGTCACAATTGTAAACCTCTATACCAGGGGATGGGACTGCCAGGGGCTACACCCCTGACTGCTGCCTGACACACATTGCACCCGGCCCCTATGGTGCTTCCTGCAGCTGGTGGGCCTACAGGAGGGTGAGTCCATGGCGCTTCTTCAGGCTGCACCCAGCTGGGCTAACTATACTGACATTTAGTTAAATATTGCTTAAGCTTAAGAAATGCTATATACATATATTTTCCTATAGTCAGTACAACAACTTTAGTGTTGACATCTTCAATTTTCAGACGTCGAGCTTACAAGAATCCATCATTTTTCTACAGGTACATACAACGCTGGCTCTTGAAAATGATGTTTATTTACAGCTTATGGTGAGTGGCCTAAACTTTATCTGTAAATTCAGTAGAATCCTCCTTAAAAGCAAGAGCTATTTTAAATAAAGTGAAGGGAGTCATGCTCATACAATAATAATGGCATCTGATTACTCACCCTGCATTTGTTTTGAAAACAAATCAGTCATTTAAGTGCATCAAAAACACCACAAATGACACAACGCAGAGCAATAATGCATTTTAATGAAGACCCTCAAGCTAGATTGATAAGATTTCAGGGTTTGCAATTTGTCTGTACTGCATTATACAAATACGATCACCAGAAAACTCATTAATGTAAAAAGTCAGACACTTTTACAAAGCAAATCTGTATAGCTCTCAAGAATTACTGGAGAGTTTTTGGCTTAAAGAAAAATGGTCGGGCAAGAATGTGATGGCTGCAGCTGCTACTGCTTTCCATTTTAAGTGCTTATCAGTGACTCACTTGAAGTGAGACAAATTTCGCCTCTTTCAACTGTAACATTTTGCAGATTTGCTTTACTTCAATACAGAACTTTAAAACATATAAACCATTGTACTGGACATACTAGGGTCTTCTGTTTTTCTTTTCGCCTTCAACAGCTACCTAATTATAAGCAGCACTTAGGCAGTGTATCACACCAACTGGGATTTTAATAACTGTTGAGTCACCAGCTGTGAACTATTAAGAAATGATGGTGATGACCACCAGATTGAGAAATCAAATTCCCGAGCAACATCCAGCGATGCCTCCCATACAGCTGGATCAAATCATAGCTTGTTTTCTAACAACTGCAGTGTGACAGCACATGGTTGTTCTAACACAGCCATAAACCTGTGATATGACTATTGGCATTGACCTCCTTGAAATGACATATGGCTAGAAATAACACAAATGAATGCTCTAGAAAGCAACTCATGCTTAATGGTTTAGAAACTATAGAAAGGTTTACTCACCCTATACCAAACAATCTCACGCAGCCGTCCATCAGTTTTGAAGTTACACTTGAGAGTAACAGTCTCACCAACAACAACAGGAGGCAGGGGCTCTATGGTAACTGTCAAATATCCTGAAAAAAGAGAATGGAAACAAAACCTTTTAGTACAGTAAGATATGATAACAGCACCTTTTCTGAAACCGTATATAATTTAGTGGTATTTCTGTTCTCTTCTTTTCTTTAGAAAAGAAATCCGTAGTGTAGAATTAATAGATTCACTTTGGGGGAAAAAGTCATGTTTTTTTTAAAATACAAAACATAGAACATGTTACAATGCAGGTCTTAATGCCATCCCTTCACTGATAGTCACATAAGTTATAGGTTTACAGATTAAATCGAACAAATGAGCTACGGTGCAACTTCTTGTAACTTTTTGCCATACAGCAGGTTTGGCAAGAAGTTGTCTATTTGATTCTCACACTATTATAAATCCAATGAAGGATTTATCCAGCACATTTGGTTGTGCAACGTGTTTTAAGCTTTTCAGCAGTTATTTTTTGAAGTTGTTTGCCCTTGAAAACACATCCTCCTTCAACCTCTAATAGAAGTAAAGCTATTTCAGCAGCATCATGACAATGAATAATTTCACATACGTAGTCAGTAAAAAAACATGATGAAAAATGTCAGACCCAACATGTTGAAAATATGTTTTTGCTTCTGATAGGGGCATCTGAACCATGATCCATATACAATAGCGTTTTCTGTTTTTCTTACACTTCAAAATCACAGAATATACTATCAATTAGTCCCATGCAACATACAACCTGAAGCTGCCCAAATGTATTATAATTGAAGATTAAATGAAAGCTGCTGTGATAAAAAGTCACAGAACACACAACAACAAAAAAAAGCTACGTACACACAGAAAAACAGCAAACGCAAAAGGCGAAAAAAAATAAGAAAAAGTAACTGCCAAATACAAGGTCAAACTCTTTAAAGATGAATGCTTTATTGTACCTGATAATCAGTCCTTTGCACACACACACACACACACACACACACACGCACACACACACACACACACACACACACACACAAAAAATACCACACAGAGCTGCAGTTTCACAATTCAACAATTCAACACACACGAGGTGATAACAGAACAGCACATCAGCATAAGCGTGAGATTATATCGCCCAAATAAAAAAGGAGTGATACAAAGGCAATTACCTGGTGATAATGAGAAGACCTGAGAAAAAATAAATACATCCAAAACTGTCGGGGGGGGTGACTAAAGACCGAAGGTGGATAAATTTAAGGAAGGAATATTTGTACTAACAGAGTTAACCGAATCAAAAAGAATGTTTTATATCTACATAAAATCCTAAAAGATATAGTATTTAGTTTATGTATTAGCAATAATCTCTTTACATCTGGCTAAGGCAAAATGAAGCAGTTAGTAGGCTCATTTCCAATGACAGACAAGCAACCCTCTGCCCAACATATCATCAGCTTCAGCACATTTAGTATTTAATGAGGGAATTATATCTCAGAAAACAGATGGATATGAAAGTGAAAATATAAAACAGAATAAAATGGCACTCGATGGACAATATTTCTATATAATATTGACATACTGACATAACTAACAGAACATTAAGGACATCAGTGTTTTACAGAATTCCCCAGGTGATCAGTGTAGTAAACGGACAACTGCAGAGACGTGTAGCATGAACTCCACTGTAGGTACCTAATTATAAGATGAAAAAGCACTCTTTCTGCTTCCGTGCTGGGGAAAATAGTGATCAGAGGCAGAATGTCTTTTCAGTATCCATCTCACTCAGTTGTGAGTATATCTCAGAAATTCCTTGCATTTTTGAGGATGCTATATAAATATGCTCTTGGTCTTGTGGAAAGAATGTAATTTTGTTGTATCACTCCCTTAACCTGTTCTGCCAGAGGGTTCTTCCTGTTAAAAGGGAGTTTTTCCTTCCCACTGTCGCCAAAGTGCTTGCTCAAAGGGGGTCATATGATTGTTTGGGTTTTCTCTATTTTCTTTGTATTATCGTAGGGTCTTTAATTTACAATATAAAGCATCTTGAGGGAACTGTTGTTGTGATTTAGGGCTATATAAATAAAACTGAACTGAACTGAATTGAACTAAATAAAAGGCACAATGGTAATTTAGATATTTAGAACTGGTTTGTAAACTGATGATTGTTTCTCCAAGGACGTTAAAGGTGGTAAGTAAATGAAATTCACAAAAATAAGTGAAATTCAAAACAACCGGATATTGCTCTAGACCATAAGCATATCAAACTAAAACCAAAACAAATGCACATGTCTGCCATGCCTCCACTTGCTTTTGGTTTATCAAAGTTTAGGGACACTACAGCCAAAAAAAATGAATCTCCTGCCACAACCATTAGTCCACACTAGCATTATAAAATATCATGCACTGAATGGCCATAACACAATACAGTAAGCCAACTGATTTTAGGCCCACCATTGTGATGAGAGTCTTTACTGCTGTTCTGCTGCTCTCCTCTGGTTTTTACACAATAAAGAAAACAAGGGCGAGCAGTTCACACTGAGCTGAAATTAAACAAATATGCATAAATTAAAATAAATAAATTCCCTTTTGAATATTTTGGGTCCACCGATTGAACACTCCAGTATGAACTCTACCATCTCCATGCTATTTTCACAATTTTTTTGCATCCTTTTGTAAACACCAGAAGAGCAAAACACTGAACAGAAAAGCTCTGACTACAACACACAGAGGAGTATTTCATTTTCTATAGTACACTGACTTTTTTTTATTTCACGATGAACCAAATGTTTTCAATTTGTGAAAACTCTGGACTGGAGAGTTTTTTAGGCCAGTTCAAAAACTCATCTACTATGAAATCGTGCCGTAATAGACAACACACAGTATAGCATTCTCTTGCTGAGAGGCCTTCCCTGAATTAGACATCCTAGATGAGAGCATATGTTGCTCTAAAACCTTTAGCTACTTTTCAGAACAACTGATAACAAGCCAGATGGTCCCTCTTCTTATTAGTCTGGAAGACCTGGTGTCTTTTTGATTTGTCTGACCACAGAACAGCTTATCATTTTGTTTCAGCCCATTTTAAATGGGCTATGGCCCAGAGAAGACAGCAGCATTTCTGGACGTTCATGTATGTCTTCTTCACTGCCTAATAGAGCTTTAACCCACATTTGTGAATGGCACAGTGAACTGCATTTACAGGCAGTAATTTCTGGAAGCATTCCTGAGCTCATGCAGTGATTTTCATGAGAGAATCATGCCAATTTTTAATGTGATGTTGCCTGATGGCCCAAAGATCACGGGCACCTAACACTGATTTTTGGCCTTGACCCTTGTGGATGGAGACTGCTCCAGATTTGCATACTTACTGTACTTGACAAGAAATTTCTTCACAATTTCACGATGAGCAACATTGTTCTGAAATAGTTTGCAGTTGGCAGATGCCGTTTTCGCAGGCTGATGAACCTTGTCCGTCTTTAAGAAATTCTGCCTGCCTAAATGCCTTTCTTTTCACCAATCATGTGACTGACCTGTTGCCATTTAAACCAATTAGCTTCAAAATATTTCTTTTTAGTACCAATTACCTCCCCAGCCTTTTGTGGCCCATGTGCCAACAATTGTTGGCACATTGAGTTTTACCATCAAAATCAACATGAGCTGATATTTTGGCCTTAAAAATGGTACGCTTTCTCAATTTGATAGCGTTTCCATTATACTGTGAATAAAAGTATGGGTTTATGAGACTTGCTCGTCTTTACTTTCTGTTTTTATTTAGATGTTACACAGCATCCAAACTTCGTATGCATTAAAGAAAATGTCATGGAAGTCAAATTACACGATGTATAAGCCAAAAAAACTTAAGTTTGTTGTCCAACATGATAGGACGAACATTGGGACGATATAGGTGAGCCACGTATTTCAGCAATTCTGTGCAAAACTTTACCAGAAATCCTTGATTCTTGGTGCCATACTCGCTAGTGTTCTCCTCTGATATAGTGTCATGTGAAAAAGAAAGAACAACCTCACTGCTTTCACAGGAGTTAAGAGGGAAAGTAGCAGCCTGGTGTCAACTGAAAGCCTGTGGTAAGTCTTTAAGAGAGCCGTGCATAAACAAATACCTGCGAACTTGAATAGACTGAAGAGGAGTAAAGAAGAGTGAATCAAAATTCCTGCAGTGTGAAGTGAGATTGATAAGGTCACACAGAAGACAATTATTTCAAGTTATTTCTGCTAAATGTGCTACAGGCTACTATAACACGCGGCGTCCTTAGTTTTTCATAAGACTACATAGAGTCCTGTAAAAACTGTTTTTTTTTCTTCTTTATTTCATGTTGTTATCTTGTTCACCATGATTCACCTGAGCTTGTTTGCAACAGTTTAGATGATGAAATTATAATCTTTCCAGTATTCCTTTGATAAAACTACACTGTTTCTCCAATAAGGATAATGGCTCTAAAACACTGTCTCGAACAAAGACATGGGAAAACATGAATTCCTATAAATAAGTAATATGTAATAGGTAAAAGTGCATAAAACTGACATGCGTACAATAAAATAAAGAAATGTAAAATAGGTCTCGGGTATCTTCACTGGTAGACTCAGCTTGTCTCGCATGTCAGTGCACCTAGATATGCTTATTAAGGAATCTTAATTTAATCAGCAGGCTGAAGAGATCTTCTCTCCAGAGTCAAATTGAATGGATAAACCTTTTCGGGGACTGCATGTCATTAACACAGAGCTGATGCTCTTACGGAAAATCCTCAGCACTTACTATGAACCCACAAGAGGAGCAGGCTTGCCTTGTAAATGTCTCTTTGCGAGTTTTTCAGTGAGGTGGCGTAAATGCACATTCAAAAAAATAAATAATAATAATAATAATTCTGTGGAATACAGTATTAGCCATTCGCCAGGAGACAAGTGTGTGTCTTGCCTTCAGTAATGGACATATTTAGTTATAAGTGGTAAATGGTGTTCTCTTTTGTGGTTGCAGGGATTAATTGTGAACAATTCACTGACTATGTGGCACAGAAAAAAGCAGCATAGCCACCGACATAAAAATGCTCCAAAGCATATGGAGAGGGATGAAGACATTTTAAAAGAGCACATTACATGGGTTATGCACCAGAGAAGTTCACATTTCATATGATCCCTATGAGAAACTGGAGCAGCTTCAGTCTGAACATACCAAGACACGAGGGCACAATTCCCATGCAATTAAATAAGCGCTGAATGCCATCCAAATGACTCCATCAATTAAACACATTTTATTTACCCATTCTCACTTGAAAGTGTTCCAGCGAAGCTACATCCCTTTGTTGTGATTGATGCCGTAGTTAAAACGCAGACTGTGAGGAAAATTCACATAGCAAAAACTGTAAAGTGTTAATTCACTCTGAGAATACAAACCCACACTGGCAAGTTTCTTCTTTTGTTTTTGTTTTTTTTTCTTAACCACCCATGAGATACATTTACGAAACGCTTCAATGTTGTGATCGTTTAGACAGCTGTCTGCAAAACCATATCTGCTCCGAGTGGGCATACAATTCTCCAATCAGCCGTTGTCCGTTCGAAAAACACTTAATATAAAATCTACAGCACAATTTCTCTGCAGTTTTTCATGTTTTTATGATTCCGCCATATTACAGTTTCCACTACTGTTGCTTTTATTGAAGCAGAACACATGCCTCACTCTAACCTGACTTACCGATTATGAGTGTGTTCTCATAATCAGACTCATGATACTGTGGGGATGAGAACGTGAGTCTATTTTCATTCCCACAGTGTCAAACGCTGCTGTTTAGTCAAAGCCAATAGCATCTCAGAGATACCCACAAGATGTTCTTTTTAACACTGTGGGTACTGTTATCATATAATGTGGTATTTAAAGCAAACCATGATCTTTTTCTAGACAGTTAAAGTTCACGTGTAGCTACTTTATTCCTTCCTATTATGCTAAGAAATATATTTTTGAAAAAAATGGGGGAAAAAATCTAGGAGACCATTAGTTCAATGCCAATTTTCTTCATAAAAAAACAACCTTCATACCAACATTTCTATCACCAATTAGGTATGTGATCACCTGTGTATACGTCTATATATGATAAATTGGAATGTGGCCTTGAATGTGTTGGTAAAAGCATTAACATTAAAAAGTGTGGTTTGATGACTGGATAGTGATTGTCAATTTGGAGCCTGCTTCACTTATATGAAACCCTACCCTGGCCTCCTTCCCTTTCCTGGTTAACCTTTTCAATGCCACCTAGG
>VOQK01003734.1:0-11449 GCA_015052645.1 Benitochromis conjunctus | reverse complement strand
TGTCAGGCTGTTCCAACAAATTTATATTGATAATATTGTTATAATATTGTATTTTGATATTAATTACATTATGCTGCCTGCTTCTGAAATGCAACCCATAAATCATGCTTTAAAACTGACTACTGTTCTTATGAAGGGGTATTTTAAGAAATGTCATTATTAAATGTAATTTCTGCTTTAGCTATCGTGTATCTGCTTCACAACAGGTGATTCACTGCAGTGGCTACCTGAAGATCCGTCAGTACAGTTTGGACATGTCACCTTTTGAAGGATGTTACCAGAATGTGGGCTTGGTGGCTGTGGGTCACTCTCTGCCTCCCAGCGCCGTGACTGAGATCAAACTGCACAGTAACATGTTCATGTTCAGAGCCAGCTTGGACATGAAGCTCATCTTCCTGGACTCCAGGTACTAATCAAGGCTTTCCTCTATGTGTCGTTATTCTTTTCTCTTTAGGTGTTTTTGAGTTTGCTTCTATTTTAATTGTACTGTGTGGTTGGCAAACCTTGTGTGAAGTCTGTGTATTTTTCATTTAGGAGTTATAAAAGAAGCTACTGGAACTAAAATTGCCTGTAAAAACCAAAGCACAGAAAAATGAAATATCCCTGAATTAGCTGCTTATTTTAACTCCTGAATTTCTCCCCAGGGTAGCTGAGCTGACAGGTTATGAGCCCCAGGACCTCATCGAGAAAACGTTGTACCATCATGTCCACAGCTGTGACATCTTCCACCTCCGCTGTGCACACCACCTCTGTGAGTTACAAGTGTGTTCATTTATGCTTTTACAACAGGCTGCTTGACCTTCTCTTGTTATGCAGCAACTGCTCAGGCAACCTGCTGCAGCCACCATGTGCAGGCAATCACGCGTCTCCCACACGCACGCAAACACACAAAAAAGAAAACGTGCAACTTGTTAAATATGTTAATCTCTGCTGTCTATGTGTTTCTTTTATCTCCTGCAGTGCTGGTAAAAGGCCAAGTCACAACTAAGTACTATCGGTTCCTTGCCAAACACGGCGGCTGGGTCTGGGTCCAAAGTTATGCCACTATCGTCCACAATAGCCGATCCTCAAGGCCTCACTGTATCGTTAGCGTCAACTATGTCCTCACGTAAGTGTAAATAACGATTTGCATCCTAAAATCAGAGGAAAACCTTTATTATAAAAGATAGTTAATAATTGATTTCAACATTTTTTTTAAAGTATGCTCTTTTGAGACATTTAAATCTATAATTCAGGCTGATGGCTGCAATTATACTGTAGCTACACAGTCATTGTAAAACAAGGCTGCTGGTCTAAATAAAAATACCCTTTTAATAGAGATGGCACTGTGGGAATAACACTGAATATTTTACTTGTATAATCATATCATACACTCTTATGATCTGTACTTGAAGCTCACTCTGTGATATGATGGGTCTTTTTCTCCTGGAGAAATCCTTCTCTTTATCCCTCCGTAGTCTCTCTGTACAAATCCACCAAATACAGAGGTTGCAGGACTCAGGCAGCTGTGTGTTATGAGAGAACAAAGCACACTAAGGCCCTTTGAGACAGCAAGACAAACATCAGGGTTCAACCCCATCAAAAACCTCTACTACCACCATCGATCTGCAGTCTAAGGAAAGCAAAATCGATCAAACGGTGAACTAGGAATCAATAGCTATCTCATCGCTGTAACACATGTTGGATTTTCCTTGTTTGGTTGATCCACATGTCGTTTTTTTCCCCTGTGTGTGTAAGTGCATGTGATGGAGAGTTTGTGCAAGTCTGTACGTGCATGTATGCATATGGCTGCACTCCACCTATTGATTTCTTCAATGCAGTAAGGCAAAAACAAAGTAACTACATTAAAATGACAGAGAATTTCCAAGTGAATAATCAAGTCCAACACAGAAGTATCTGAAAGTCCAAGAGGCAAAAGTGGAAAAGACAAACAAACAACTATTTAAAAAAAAAAAAACAACCAAGCAATTCAATCACCTTGGCATGGCAGCATTTCAGCCCAACAAGAATCCATTAATAAATTATGTTTGGAAGTTGGCTGGTGGCATATTTCAGACGTGAGGTGCTCTGACATTGACCCCTGAGGTGGAATTCGGCTAACACAGCTGAGTTTGCACAAAGGCCCAACATTATTGGCTCAGACATAAGTCAGCCAGGGCACAGATAGGATGCACAACCGGCTACCACAACTATACCTGCAAGAGCAAATAACACTCAGACTGTGCACTGGCTATCCAAACATAGCCTTTCGCCTGCAGTGTTGTACATAAGGAATGGGTCATATTTAGAGTCATATTGAAGAGGCTGGCTGTACAGGGTCAGCGATGGGCCACAAGGTTTAAAATGCCAGACAGCTGCTATTACATACTGTTGATGTGATAAGTTAAGAATAGGCTCATGTTTGCTGAACACTTGACACAGGAGCCTTTTCGCTCCCTCGACGGTGACAATTGCATCGAGTTCAGCTGCAGTACAGTGGGTTAAAATGTCAAAGATGGCACACAAGTCACACGTTTGAAATCTGCAATACTCAAAAGTAAATAAAAAAAAATTGGGTACATTTAGAGGAAATTGATTGCATAGATCATGTGTATAAATATGTTTCTGGTGTGTGTTTAGTTTCGCTGCATTCTTTCAACATTCTCGTAATGTTTGTGGTTAAAAAAAAGAAAAAGAAAAAGAAAAAGAATGATTAACTTTTTTTCTGGGTGTTTGTTAATAATCTCAGAAGCTGAGAGCTTATTTAAGCTCCCTTAAATGCTGTATGCAGTTCAAGTTGTACTTACACCTTTTTTATAAAGGCTGACCCAATGTAAGCCTGACCATCTATCTATATTCAACATTAGCCAAGCAGTGTGCTTTAGACTAATTAGTAATTATGTTGCTTGTGCAATGCTAAAACCAAGATGGTCAGAATGAGAATATGCTCAGAGTATATATGATGAAAAAAACCTAAAGCTTTAGGGAATTCTGAATTAACTATGGAAACGTGAGCTAGCTTAAAAAAAATAAAACTGGGTCTAAAATGTTCTGTGTGTTTGAGTAGGTCACTGTGAAGAAGCTCCTCAGTAACCTGCAGTTCATAGTGCATAAAATAATTTGAACCCACAGCAAAGATGAGATGCATGCATGTTATAAAACAAAGCTAGGGGTCCTATAGGTGCTCTCTGGTCTCTGGTTGTACATGCTAACATCGGCATTATAAGGTACTCGCAGTAATAGTACTAACATGATGTCAGCACTAAAAAGAAAACCTCATGGTAAATGGTGATGAATTTGGTTTTGGTGGCACTTGGTGGTGGTAAATAAGTAAAGGGATCACTTGGCAGAGTCCTGTGGAGCCCATGAATTTCATAGCAATTCACTGTTAGAGATATGTTATTCTGAGCATGATCTTGCAAGACTATAAAAAACACCACAACTTGGAAGTTTAAGTTAAACTATTTTGTTTATCTCTAACATGCATTTTATGTCTTTTAAAAGGGACACTGAGTACAAAGGAATGCAGCTGTCTTTGGATCAAATGAGCCCCAGCAAGCCTGCCTTTCCCTACGCTGACAGTCACAGTGAAGACAGAAAGAGCACCAAGTCACGTCTGACCCAGTCGAAGGCCAAAGCCAGAGTGTCACCCTACCCACAGGTAATTGTTTTCTAGAGCTAAGTCAATTAGGGAAACTTGCTTTGGATTCAAATCAACTCCCAGAACTGTGATTTTCTTGTTTCTGTCCAGCAATTTTCAGCTTTCAATCCAGAGCGTTCAGAGTCTGACCAAGACAGTCAGTGGGGAGGGAGCCCACTGACAGACTCTGCCTCTCCTCAGCTGTTGGATCCCAGTGAAGCTACGGAGGCTTCTTGTGCCTACAGATTGTATCCAGAATCGGGCTCCCTTTGCTACGGCCTGGGTCTATCAGAAGAGGATCTTGCCCATGCCCAAACGCATCCTCACGCCACCACCTGTGATCGTGTTCGATGCCAGAGTGGCCGCTACTTCCTGGGAACCCCCCAGTCGGGAAGAGAGATGTGGTGGGACACCACACGCTCCGTTCTCTCATTGCCAAAATTCTCAGTGGACAACAGCGAGGGCTACGAAATAACATCCTACCATGGCGCCATTCACGGTGAGGTGTTAGGGTTGAGACCACAACCATCTGTCTCTGAAAATAGTTCTGGCCTAGCTTCTCCTGGTAGCTGTTTTCCAAATGTTATTATGGGACATGCTAAGTTGTTTACACCGTCTCTTGCCAGTGTGCCGATTGCTACCATCTGTTCAAAAATTGCCCGCAATTGAAAGCCAAGTTATTTCACATTTCACGTCCTCAAACAGCAAAAAAAAAGCCCACTGTGCTTCAGCCAAGACACCCAGTCAGACCATGATGCTATAATGATATATGCATTTAAGGCAGAATTCTGCCCATTAACCACATGAGCATTTTTAACAATGTGATATTCATTTATTCCATTGTTATCAAATCTGAACATTGATTTGCATTTATAGGACGGGGCCACTGGGACGAAGACAGCGTAGTGAGTTCACCTGACGGAGGTGGGTCCACCAGTGATTCGGGTGAGCGTTACCACGGTGACCAATTCCAAGCGAGCCCTCGAGAGCCCAGCAAGATGGAGACCCTGATCCGTGCCACACAGCAAATGATCAAAGAGGAGGAGAGCCGTCTACAGCAACACAAGATGCCACTGGATGTCTCGGGCCTCACCAAAACTCACAGTCCCTGTTTCACTTCCTCCCTACCCCATCACTCTCAGCTTACTATGCCCAGCGTGGTATGCCGTGGTCCCGGAGCTCCCAGCATCGACCTCCCTACTGAACGCCTCCATCACCGAGACAGCATCAAAGTTCTTGGCCCCAGTGAAAATGATGAAAACACGACGAGTCCTGCTTCTTTGTCTCGTCTCAGCAGCCCCAGCTCTGATGGAATCCCCAGATCAGGCCTCTCCCTCACCAAAGACTACATGCAGACAGATATGTCCCCACACCCTCAACAACCCCAGGGAAGTCCGCTGATCTATCCAGCACAGGAGAGGCAGCCACTGGATAGGCAGGCGGCGTATGCCTTGACTGGGTACTCCCTTGAGCATCTGTATGATCCGGAGAGCTTGCGGAGTTACTCCAGCTTGGCCTGTGGAGGAGTGCAGTATGATGTGGCATCTCATGTGAGAATGCAGGCTGAACAAATACAGGGACATAAAACCACCTCAGTTATCATAACCAATGGAAGCTGACGATATCTGGTGAAGATTGAGTCAGCTGTCTAAAAGAGGACGTTACCATCGGTAGTGAGGTAGTAGGCATGTGCAACCAGGTGCTCAACACAAAAGCTGAGACACTGACAGAAGGATACAAGGAACCTGTGTGGGGCTGACTTGCCCTCGGTGATCCATTCAGCACAACTTGTGTTTGTCAGGCCTTTCTTATTTCTTTGTCATTAGAGGAGTTTTTTTTCCCCCAAAGACTCTAAGAAGCTAGTGTTCAGGAACTGACTTTTTGTATACTGCCTGACAAATGGAGAAAGTCTGCTCCATTACATAATATAACAGAGTTGTCTTAATGGCGGTAAACTAACCTTCCCTCCCTGCAAAAGCTGGTTAAACATCAATCCAGTGTTTCTATTCCAAACCTCTCATGCACCATTGGCCATGTTTGTTAACCTGGCCTGTACATGATTTCCAAAGGCAGTAAGAAAATGTGTTGTTCCATAGCCGTTTCACCTGAAAACTCCAGAGCACAGACCATACTGTCTGACACGTGAAGTGCAACATGGAAAAGGCTATTGACTCACTATTGTAAGATGTCAGTGTTTCCTGGTATTTATTTGTCAGTGAGCTGTTTTTTGTATGTGTCATTATTTTCTGTCCAAGTAGAATATTTCACTGGTGGCATTAAATTAGTTTTGGTGTTTGGATCACACCATTATTACAATATAAAAAATAATAATAAAGTGGAAAAACAGAAAGAGAACCATGCCTCTGATATGGAAAAGTGCAGAAATATCAAGGTCAACTTGAAACTGGTTTATAGAATATGTGAAATGCCCTCATTTAGTGTGCAAAAGGATATTTCCGAACTCACTCATTTTTAATCTCCCCGTGCCCTCTAAATATAGGCATTGTATATTTACTTGCAGTTTTAGCTATTAATGCTTACATATCAGAGTATGATTTCTTCTGTTTTTACATCACTTAACTTTTACCTGACCTATTAGCATATATAAAATATGCAGTAAAAGTCTTTCAATTCTGCTCCACGTGTTGTAAAAGTAACCGTGGATTAAGGCCACAGGTCGTGGCTGTTTTTGCTTTTTTTTGTTTCAGAATTCTATGAAAACTTTTTCTTCAGACTTTTTTCTTAGAATTCAAATTTTTTTCTCAGAACTCAAAAAATCTAATATTCCGACAGAATTACGAGGAAAAAAAACCTGAAATACGAAAAAAGTCATATTTTTTTTCCCAGTGGCCCTAATCCTCTTTCTTAATTTTTGATTGTTTCGATTTGTTATGAGTTGTATTGAATGTTTCAAACATATCTTAAATAAGTTGAAAGTCTTTAGTTTCTTATTTAATTTATGATGTAAATATCAAACAAGGAACTTTTTGAACAAGAAACGACAAAATTATTTATTAATTGGTTTTAAAAAGTCCTTAAATCTGAATACAGTTGTAAACATATATCTTTTGTCAGTGTTTTGTTGTATCTGTCAAATCTGTTTTGAATGAACACACACACAAACTCGAACACGCAGACACAAACACAATGCTGCTGCCTCAAAAAAAAAAAATAGATACAGAAATGTACTGATACATAGTAGATCATAATAGATTAATTGCTGTGTATTTTTTATGTGGCTTTCATCTTTGTTTTCCTCTCGAAATATTTTAGAAAAGAAAAGAAGGAAAAAAAATATAAAAGAATAAGTGCTGCTATTCTGTCTCCCTTTTCTTGCAATCACTGGAAGAGACCAAAGGTAGCAAACTCATAAATCTTAGCTTTTAAGCTAAATTTACTATAATAATCATAATACAAGGGTAGTGTATTTTTAGAGTAAATTACAACATCTGTCTACCTGTTCTGAACCAATGTATATACATGTAGTGCAAAGACTCGGTTCACTGATGTGTTCAGACAACAATGAAGCTCTATTGCACACTTTGAATACCTGGTATCAGTCTTTGGCTACACTGACAATGTCGTTTTTCCATAAGTTTCAATGGCTGTAAGGAAAAAGATATGCCTGATAGTTATTCCAAACAGCTAGCATTAAAAAAAAAAATCCTGAACACATTACAATAGCGAAGTAACTGCAGTTTGGAGCAGTTAAATTTTCACATTTAGCCTCTAACCTCTTCTCAGAGGTAATTTCTCTGTGGTGCATTTTAATGAATGTATGTTGTTTAAATGTAGCTGGAGAGGTTGCCTGCCTGTCTTTCTGTCTGTCTGAGCTGACAAAGGACCTGGACACAGCCTGGGCCTGAATGGAGAACTTCCATCAGTTACTGCTGACGTGACTAACTGATGGTCTGCCAGATATCAGTGCTGCTGTCATTCCAAGAGGCAAAACCTTTATACCGCTTAGCTGCTGACATCATCAAGGTTTATGAACAGTGTGTGTGTGTGTGTATTTGTGTGAGCGAGCGTGTGTTTAGTGCTGAGATACGGCAATAATCAGAGGCCTTTTTTTTTTTCTCCTCCTGAATACTGGGAATTTTGCCTGATGTGCCCCGAAGGCTTTCACATGTAGAGTCGGTTACAAATGTGGCCAAACACTGGGCCTTTTGCCCAGACTTCGCACTCTTGCATACACCTCCCCAACTACCTCATACTCCCTCATCCAAGATCCTCTCAGTCTATAGAAAGTTACGGCCGTGCAGACAGACTAAAAGTTAAGATGAAAACTGCAAGGTTGTGTGCAAGTGGACAAAGATTTTAAGAAAAAGAAACCAAAAAGTTAACAAGAAGAAACAGTAGAGAGAAGAAAGGTCATTTTGTTGAGGTAAAAAAAATCAATGCCAAAATAAAACGGGGATTTCAGAGCTCTGCAAAAGTTTTACACTCAGTCTTTAAGTAAAAGTTCTGTAGAAAGGCTCCAACAAGGTTATATTATTAATTGCATTGCATCATTTAATTATTGTTGATGAAATTATGCATGAATCGAAGCTACCGGGATTTAACTTTTTTTATATTGCATTCGCCTGTACATCTGCAGTTAAGGCAAGCACCACTTTACCACAATAAATTTACATAAGCTTTTCTACAGCGAAATTAACTTCTTGTTACTTCATGTTTAATGGATACTTTACTAATGAACTACTTTTAGTTTGCCCAGTCAAGGCTCTGCTTGGAACTGGAACCAAATTGTCTCTAAAATATCAGAGTAGAGCTAGAAAGTGTTTGGTTAAAAGGGAACTAGTCAAAAATGTACTCAAGTATTTTGTCACTTTCCACCATCGTAGAACAGGAAAGACAAGAAGTGTAGAATTATGACAATTATAGAAGAGCTCATCCTTAAACTCTAACAGAGGAGACATTTTTTAGAAGTGACTCAAGGAGATGCTGGAGAATAGCAGATGTTACTCCTAGAATCAAATCAATCACAAATATAACAAAGGATTGTATGACATCACTACAAAAACAGATGTCTTGCGTTAATCACTTAGTCACTCTTAGGAACTCATCATAATGAACCGAGGTGCTGCAAAATTAAAGCGTTTGCAGTTAATTTAACTATATGCTACTGCTACAGTGAATTAGCTTTGTTTGCACCATAAGGCATTAGGGGTTCGAGAAGATAAAGATGCCGCCTATGTCATGTGGTTGCCTCTGTGTGGAGGTAAACTATAGAACCACAGGCACAAGACCCCAAGGTTTCACAACTGCAGCGAAGGAGAAATGGATCCTAACTTCTCGAACGAACACAGAATACAAGAGTGCAGGTGGCAAGGTTCAGAATAGCCACTGACTGTCTACTTGATTGATTTCAGGCCTGGGATTGAGGCACAATTGCATATTCATACATCAATTAAATTGCTCCTTCACCAGTGCCACCATAATTCAATGTGGCGCTCCGTGAAAAGTCATCCTTATGAAACAGCTTCAGAACAGCACAAAGGAAACTGTTTCAACATGTTTTCTGTTCGTGTGTACTTTATGACCTTTTGAGTTTGAACTGACATCTTCTAATTGTTTAATTCCTGTCCTTCTCTGAAATCAGCTTGGAATTTATAACTTTTACACATCTTGCCTCAAAACACAGCTGCACAGTGTAAGAAATGCAAATGTTGTCCTGTGCATAAAGACATTTCCCACGGAGCCAAAAAAGAAAAAGAAAAAGAAAAACGCCCAATTCAGAGATTCCAAATGAGTCAATGAAGGACAAAGTAGCACAGGACCTGGGAAAATCAGTCAACCAGGACTTTTAGTGACACCTCTACAGCAGACCAAGTTGCACCAACAAGACATTTAGATGTTCTGATTGGGTGGACCGGGATATTGAGGTCATCTGGTGGATCTGATTGGCTGAGCCAGAAAAGTGGAGAGGTCGTTCTGTAAAGAGGAGAGGAAATAAGTATTTCACCTGAATTTGGAATGCTGCTTGGAAATCATGCCTAATTGCAGTGTACACAATGTACTTTACATCACAACAGTGCGATTACATTCATTTAGATGTAAATGTTAACAAGTTGCATAGTTAAACATCAAATGATGAGAGAAAAAGGTCAACAACTGGTTTAAAAGAATATCCGTTCCTAGTTAAAATGTGAATTTTTGCTTTTAATCGCTTGCTAACTCTGCTGGACATGGTAGTTCTCAGCAAAACTTACTCAAACAACAAAGTGTATTTGTTTGTGATTATTGTAATCTGTCCTTTTAGTGTGTGAGCACCTGGATGCTTTATGTGGGTCTGGTTAAAAACAACATTATATTGGACAACAATATAGTTCTCCGGCATAAGTTAATCAATAAGATTCATCTTTTAAACAGACGAAACTATTTGAAATAGGTCAGTTGTATGATTTGGTCTTTTAATGACATTTGTTCAAATATCTATCTAGTCTAAAAATTCATGGATTCGTTTTTTCCCTCTATAATTGTTTAAAAGTATTTTACATTTTTCCTCAATAATGCAACTAAAAACAGTGACAAATGAATCTGGAGACAAGTACAATGGTTAACCGTTTACTGTCAATTATTTACTGTGTTATGTAAAAGAACTGGACCACGGGACACCGCAACATTAACAGTTCCTTTGTGCCTATATTGTTACAAAACTATAACAACATTTAAACCCCAAAAGAGGAATGTGTAATTAAAAGTTGTGCTGGAAATAAAAACATAAAAACCACCTTCATTTACACAAAACAAAAACAAAAAAAAAATCACTCCTAATTTAAAACCCACTAATCTCTCAGCAATGAGGCTATTAAAAAGACTACAAGTACAATATCTTGAGCTTCTACACACACACGCACACACACACACAGCACCGAGGCTCAGACAGTGTGAATCTAATGCCCTTCAATCCTGTGAATCCCTTTGTTCCCGATTTCATGCTTGATTTGCCCACAGCTTGAGTCTGGCTGGTATCAACGCTCTTCTCACTGCTTTCACTCCTGCCAAATCCACAGAGCCACACCGGATCCATGTCTCCTCTCTCCCTCTCTGCTCTCGTCTGCCATTGTTCGTTCCAGCATCTTTGCAAAATGCTCAGCACATGCCAAGATGTTGTGTTTGTTTATTTGCATCCCGGTCCCTCTTGTAAACACCTTACCAATCTGCCAAGATCGAATCAGAGCTATTTCTGACGGTCACAAATCATTTCACGTGATTTAAACCGTTGTTTATCCACTAGACATATATCTTTATTAAATGATTTCCTGTAGAGCGGCAAGGACAATCCCCCCCCCGGTGCATCACACTGCATGCACGATACAAATCGTTCACAGATCTTAAGATTGATTCAACACCTCTCACAAGAGGCCTTTCAGCCATTCTGTTTTGAAATCTTCTGCTTCTAAAGCATCACATCAGCTCGGCTCTTCTCCTACGATTCCTCCAGCACTCATATTGAGCAGATATTGTGACAGCTGCGCGAGGAGGACAAGAGGGAGAGAGCAGAAGACGGACAAGGAGAAAGAAGGGGAAAGGAAAGAGCGAGGAGAGAGTCTCTAGAGAGAGGGTGCCAGTGCTCCACAGCTCCAAGTCACTGCTTGCATGCCAATGAGGAGATTCCCCTGCAGCAGCAGCAGCAGTTGCGCCAGTAGTAGTAGTGCAAATCAGCAGGAAGGGCTGATGCTGACACCGTACCACTATAGTCCTTGATAGTCACATTACAAACTCCACACAAAGGAACTGAACACCAGATGGACTTTTAGGAGCAAAATACTGAAATAAATGAAGCCTAAACCAAAGTTAGAGTAATGATGATGATGATGTTGTGAT
>VOQK01003731.1:17825-30234 GCA_015052645.1 Benitochromis conjunctus | reverse complement strand
GCCACAAGTTGCCAAGGGCGTATGGGTCTTTTGGTCTCTGTGCTTTGCACTTTTTTTTGGTGCAAATCCTTCTAATCACCTGCCCACTGAGATGGGCAGATATGATTGTAATTACGCCACAGGCCTGCCTCGAAAAGCCCAAACACACCACAGACTCATTTGGCAGCTTTTTTTATTCCTGCCAGTTTCTGGTTACAGCTCGAGCCCGCAATGAGAGCAGAAGCTGATGCTGCAGTACGCTGGCACCACTGCAGGCGAGGCTTCTCATATTCAGCTTCATCTTCAAAGGGTTTTCATTGTTGCTGGAAAGACTGGGTGACGAGCTGGCATTTCGATGACATGCACCCACGCTGGAGGGGCAAAGCGGAAATATGTTGCCCGCCACAAACTCTAATCATTGCTGTAGCCGGTGGCGGGAAGCTTATCTAACCTTAAGGATAGACAGTGTCTCAAATGAGATACAGGCTGTGGTGAATACGAAAAACCATCCATCTAAGTTAAAAGTTTGGTAAGTATTAAACTGGTAAAAGTACAAAAAGTAAAATATCCTTGAAGTCAGAGTGCAAAAAGTTACTGATTCATTTATGTACGTATGGTATGTGGAGCATTTAAATGCTGTCACTGTGCAGGTGGCATTAGAGTTGACCTTGCTCTCACGCCGGTCCAGCGCAACAATGTGTAGAGCAAGGACATTATTTTCAATCGAGAGTGCACCTGCCCCTTCCCGAGCATCTTCACTCCTAGTTTTGCAGCTAGAATGGAGGGATTCACATCACGCCATAACAAGTATCGTACTTCATTGCATTTTCATTATTTCATACTGTGTATATTAAAAAATGGTACAATCTAGTCTTTATAATTTAAGTATAAAAAAGTCGTTTTAGAAATGTAACTCCCCTGTCACAGAGTGAATTAAACCGGAAGTATCTCATGCTGGCAGAATTCATGAAATACTAGGAACTGAGCTTCAAGCTGGCTTTTATTACCTCCTTTAGCATAGGATAAAGTGGAACATCCTTTATGAAAGATGAATGATCTATCATTAATTAAGAGTGCACTTTCAATTTCATGCTATAATCTGCTGTTTGGAACTATCAATGACAAGCTACGCTAAAATCACCGGTTAAAATGATGTTCGTGTAATAAAATCTTCTACTTGCATGAAGAATGTAGATATTTTTTCAGTTCTATAAACAAAGATTATGAGCAAGGAAAATAATCAGAGTAAATTTAAGCTTTGCATAACTTTAGTTTGCATGTTGCCAGCCTTTCAACAATGAGTTTTACTTCAGTCATAGAAAGCCTTAATAAAGCTGAAGTTGGATTATCACCTCACCAGGAAGAGGAAGTATTTTATATGCAGTATTATCTTCATTTATTTGTCGGGTGGTGGAGTTGCTAGTGCTGTCACCTAACAGCATGAAGGTCCTGGGTGCTGGCCGGCTCCTGGTCTGGAGCGTGTTCTCCCCGTGCCTGTGTGGATTCCCTCCCACAGTTTAAAGGCATGCAAGTTAGGTTAACTGCTGATTCTCAACTGGCCATTAGTGTGAATGTGAGGGTGAAAGGTGGTCTGTCTCTGTTAGCCTGCACCAGGTGATCTGTTCAGGGTGTACCCCCACACTTTACCTCGTGACAGCTGAGAGAGATTCCAGCTCTACTGCAACACTGATTTGGATAAGAGGAAGAAAACATATGGATGACAATAAAGTCACATTTCTAATGAGTTATCCTCGTCTATACAATCTGCATGAATCAACATGATGAGGCACGTGAAGTATATGAGATGCACTCTTTGTAGTCTTTTGAAGGAACATAATTGCAACATGGCAGGCTCGTGTCAACAACATCCACCATCACATTATCAGGCAGTGCAGTCAGGTTTTCTGACCGCTGAGTTTCACTTTTCCTAACTCGTCACACCTTTCCTTGACTAACAAGATGAAGCAAAGGGCTTAGAAGAAAAGCGATAGGCTTTTTGTTTCTTTAATCGCCACTGTGCTCTCTCTCCTCTGCCTTTCTTGCACATGAGTTGGGGACAGCTGACTTCACTCAGGTTAAAGAAAGAGGAAACCATCAGTACCAGTGAGTCAGTCTGACAGAGTTTTGAAGCGTAGGGAGTGTGCACCATAGTTAGCCTTTTTTTTCTTATTCCTTTTTTAATGTGTGGACAAATCCTAATTATGTGATTAGATATTTTGTTGGATGGATTCATCTAAAGCATTGCATCATATTTTTGTAAGCTTTTTATAAAACTGTTATAGAGTTTAAAAAGCCAAAACGAATTTAAAAAAAGGCTGTTAATACAGCACAGGGGAAATGATTGAAAGTTAAATTACAGTATGGAGATGTATATGGATAAAATTCTACCTCCCAATATTATTAAAACACCATCAGATACACACTAATATTTGTTTGGAGAGACGTCAAGCAACTTTCTGCTGGAACTGTGCCGTAAGTGCCAACTACTCGGATACATTCAGTACAAATCTGAAGTAATTAAAAATAAATGTGCGTTTCAATCCCTTTACATAATTTTATTTTACTCCAGAGAAAAAAAGCATTACGATGCACATTAATACTGAAAAAAACATTTTTCAGTTTATTGTCTCTCCTTTTCACAGAAATCTATCAACTGAGACGCTCACCGCTGAAAAGTTGCTTGGACATCAAATGAGACGTGCTGAGTTTCATTCGACTCAGATTTCAAATCACTGCTCACAAACGATGTCTGCTCTGCCGTTAAAGGCTAAGACATGCGGGAAATATTTTGTAGCGATACAGCTTGATAATATTGCCCACAGCAGGGACAGAATTTGAAAATGGGCCAAAATCAGTGTGACAGCAAAGAAAAAGTGTCATCAGTCTAAATTGTCAGTTGTTTCAGTTATGGTTCTGCCCAAGAGGAGGAAGTGAAAAGTGTTTGGAGCTAAATAGAAAGTCAGTGCGATACAGAGAGGTTTTTTTGACCCTCATTTCTTCTTGCTGCCCCACTGCCCTCCACTATGTTGCTGAAAGCCAGTAGGTTAAACTTCCTTACTACAGAACAGTTTAAGTGCTAAGAACTCTGGAGCATGATGGGATGTCATATACAGTACTATGTAAAAGTCTTGAGTCATTCCCATTACATTTATATTTTGCAAAGAAAATGGGAAATAGTCCCAGCGATTTCTTGAAATATGTCCCAGCGCACATGAAAATACAACGTATTAAGCAAAAGCAGAGTTTGTGCAGTTCTGACTGGCTTGAAAATCAATATTTGGTGTGAGCACCTTTTTTCTCCAACACAAGCTGAACTCTGAAAAGGCAAGATCTACGGTCATTTCTTTATGTAGGCTTTAGGAATAGTTTCCTAAAGGGATCCCAAAGCTTTTCTTTGGATGTTGGCTTTTTGAATGCTGAAATCTGGTTCTGGAGAGGCCATTCCCTGACTGATAGTGTTTCACTGTGTGTCTTTTTCTATCCAGGTATGCTTTGACTGCATTGGCAGTGAGTTTAGGATCATTGTTGTGCTGAAAAACAAAGATGGTGCCAATCAAATGCTTTCCAGATAGTATTGCATGGTGGATTCACAACTGCTGGTACTTTTTTACATTGATAATTACACAGACCATTTTTGGTGAGGCTTCAGTGAGCAGTAGATGGATCAACTGAAGGACCAGTCATCTCTCAGGTTCTGTGTCAGGGTTTTACTGGATATTTCCCTGTTTCTTAAGGACACGACTTCCAGATACTGTTCACCTGCTGTAGATAGTTTTTTAGACCTACCACTTCTTTTAGTTTTTTAGTAATTGTCTTGTTTGACAGGCTTATCAAACATATCAAAAAATAAAATATTCTTTTTCCACCATCTGTTATCCTATGTGTTTTTTTATGACAGGCTGCTAGGAACAAAGTGCCAAAGATACAACTGAAAACTGGTTCTTTGTTAAGTTGCCTGTTGTGCGTATCCAGGTTCATCTCTTCAGTTAGGTTCCTTTTTTATGCTTGAGTGATTCATAGATCAGTGTTAAGTGACTTTACAAAAAGCAAACAAACAAAACATGTATGAAATTTATGAAAATGATCCGGGACAAGGACTGGACTGAGCATGTGTGAAAAATGAACAGACCTTCAGAAAGCCTGAAGAACTATTGAGTAGGAACAATTAAAAAAATTACAAGAAACTCTGGCTCCTTGAAAGCAAAATATAAAGAACTGAGGGGTGACTCAAGACTTTTGCACATATATGAACAATAACTACTTACTAATCGTTTTTCTTTGCAAATCTGTTTCTGCGTGACAGATTGTGATCAAACGCACTAACCCACCTTACCAAGAACATGTCCTGGCATATAATACTTCACTAAATGCCCGTCTCAGTGCTGTGTAATTGGGCCGATGCTGGTAATTATCCATCTTAAATAATTATGTAAAGTGCTTGCTAAAATGCAAAGCAGTTATGTAAGGGTTAAACGAGAAGGTGAGAGAAACATGAGGAAAGCGCGTGAGATGGAGACGAGACTTCACGCACACGGAGCAGAGTGTTACACTGCAGTGGCCTTGTGTCATCATCGTGTAGCTGTACTTTGCCCAGCAAGTCTTTGTTTATGTTTTACGGCCTTGAAAGCCGTTCCAGCGTCTGATTCATCTGCTCCATCGCTGGTCAATAACGCAACTACAAAGTGACTCCATCACAATTGTGGAGTCACACTGAAATGGCGGTGTGTAGGTGGTGCAGCGCCACATCTCTCTCTGTGTATTCTCTCTTTCATTCCTCCTCAGTCTCACCCTCTAATTTCTCTCTCCATGTGTCTAAGCAAGATTGTGTAGCAGTAGGCAGACACAGAAAAAAAAGAAGAAAAACAACAACAACAACTCAGGAGCTGGCATTAATTTGAATCCATTAACACCTCTCAATCAGCCCATAGGATTTTTTTCTGCTGTTGCATGGCCAACACAGCAGGAGCTTGTCCCACATCATCTCCAGGCTTATGACATCAGTGTTGCACATATTTGGAGGGCAAGGCAGCTTTTCGAGTCACATCAAGAGCTGGAGCGGAGGCGGGGACGCAGAAGATATTTCTCTATATTGGATCCAACGTGGGGAGGGGGCGCTTGATTCAAAGGGGAATCAGTGGCCACACACTGTAATAGAGGGAGTGTCTGGAGAGGGGTTAAGGCTGCGTTGAACTTTGGAAATGTCGGAAATGGAAAGACACGATGACCCTAAAAGGATTGTTCTGTGTTCCCAGCCAACTCGCCCTTGAGCAAGGCAGTTAACCACCAGCTGTTGCTGCTGTGAACCAATCAGTTAATGCACTGCTAGACAGCTGCCAGGGCACAAATCCAAACCTCAGACTTTCCATTGTCCCTATCAAAAAAAAACAAGAAAAGTTAAAACTGTGTTTATTTCTTGTTAAATATGCACATTCACAGAGCTGCCGCAGACAAAAGCTTCAAATTGAATAGGGAAGTCCAATTTGTGCTGAATGTTGTTTTCTTTTCGTGTGTGGAGACAACAGACAATGCCACCGAGTGACCAGTAGCGCATTTTAAAATGATTGTTTACTGAGATAACTAACAACCTGACAAATCAGATCACAGCATACAACAGGTCTGTTCAGCATCTCTAAATGAAACCTTACTGCACCCCAATGGCATTTATTTTTATGATACATTTAAAATGGACTATTTTAGTGTTTTACAAATACTTAAAGCTTCGCCGTTCAATTCACTTTTTTGCATCCTGTGATTATCATGATCATTTTTATACTTACAGCGTATTGTATATTTGTACAACAGAATGAGTGGTAAGCAATTAAAACTCACTTCAGGCTAAAGAAGAATCTATGCAAATGTAGTTAAAAAAAAACTTGAGAAAGCAATGTGGGAAAAAAAATCAACAACGGAGTCTACTGTGGTCCCTGAGCAGTGCATGCTATTGGCCTCGAAGCACAAATGCTCCTTGAAACATCTCACCTCCTGCAGTATCTTTCTTCTCACCCTCCCTGTAGCCTCGGTATAAGCAAATCCTAAGAGGATTTATCTTTTTTATTTATTTAGTCATTTATTTATTTATTGTGCATGATCCTTCCCACGTTTCCATCAGTGTCAGACTTGTTTTTTCTTTTTTGCATACTGCACGGGAACGTTTTTTGGATGAAATTGTCCCTGAGATGCTGTAAAAATGCTGCAAAATGTGCTTGAAGAAGCAAAACAACTCCCCGAAGAGAAACTGCTCAAAAATTTGTTTCCCATCTAGAGTGTGGGCTTCAAGGCTCAGGGATGGAGGGAAAGAGGGAGGGGCAAGCTATCAGCTATCAGTATGTACTGTAGAGTGCAAATATTCTCCTGAACTTGTGGAGTGTAACTTTTGCCCGGTTCACTTTGGTTTTTCTGGGTGTGTAACAAATAAATTTCCTTCAGATAAAAAAAGAAACTAGGCTGTCTTAAAAATAATAATAGTACGTGTCTGATGCGCCAATCAGACCCACTGTCTTCAAAACCCAGATCAAAATAGATATTCTTTGTTCTGTTTTTCAAAAAAGAAAAAAAGACCAGCAACATTAGACAGCAGGTAGCCCCAAACAGCTCACGCTGGCTGCAAGATGGTCTCTTCATTTTTATCATTAAGAGACAGACACCGTGAGTCAGCCTGGCTCTGTTTTCACTGCTGCTCCTTCTGCCTCCGTGAGGGCCCTTAAAAAGATTTTCTCAGCTGCCTCACTGATTCTCGTTTAAGTTGATTGTGGTAGTTACTCTTTTTTCTTTTCTTTTCTTTTCTTTTCTTTTCTTGGAGGTGTGTGTGTGTGTGTGCGTGTGGGGGAATAACCTACTTTCAGAAAAGTGTGGATATGGTCTACCCACCCATGCAGGCTATGCACCATTTTACGCGGGGCTGTTGTTTCCATTTTATGGCAGTAACGAAATAGCCTATCGATTTAACTTGTCCTATTTCAACTTTGGTCAAGATTGGATTTTTTTAAACGAGCTGGGTTGGGCATCTCCGGCCGGCCCGCCTGGGAGCTGAGGATCACAGCGGGGACTGACTCTCGGGTCGGAGTGCGCAAAGCAGCGCGCCAGTGATTCAGCTGCAGTTTCCAGACGGAGCTCAGGTGGAGGCGACGAGAAGAGGAAGCAGCCGCTCAGGACGTACTGATGAACCGCACGGGGATGTTCAATACGCACACGATTTGTTCCACGTAAAGACTGAACTGCTTCTTTTTTTTTTCCTTTCTCCTTCGTCTTCTTCTTCTTCTCCCACCGCGGTGTGATTTTGGAAGCGGTGTCTTGGTCTGGCTCAGCTGTAACCCATTTCCCCTCGACGACAAAAGTTTGCCTGCTAAAAAAAGAAAAAGAAAAAAAAGAAAAATGATGTTCTGGTCCGCTAATGTTTTTTCACGCAGTGTTGTGGATTCCGGCGTCAGCGTAAGTGGACAGTCATCACTTGAGAAATAGCTGCGATTTTTTTTTTCGCTCTTAATTTCAGTGCCAGTTTCAACAAAAACAGCGGGCTTTTATTCTCCGCACACCGTCTCTCGCCCAGGATTGCATCCGTTTGAATTAATGTCGCACTCCATAATGGACTTCCTCGGACTGTACTTTTTACAGCTGGCTCTCATCGGTAAGTTGATCAACACTTGGACAATTGATTGTGGTCGAAACCAATGCGCCGTCCTGTGACTGCCCACTGCAGCTCGCATTCGGCTCGTTTTTATTTTATTCTATTATTCCTTTTTTATTATTATCTTTTGTTAAGTCTTCCTGAGTGCGAGTGTTCTTTAAAGGTCCGTGTTCCCTTGCTTGTGTCAAAGTTGCATCATGAGATCATTCTTTTGTTTTTTAACCCATTTGCAGAATAAGCCGGTTCTGTTAATGAGATGCACGGATGCGCGACAGGGTCACAAAAAGCAACAGAAGAGGAGAGATTGTGATTTTCTTTTAAAGACCACACAGAAAGCCCGCAAGTAACATTCTATGTGTGACTGGGGAGTGATGAAACAGCGGGACTCTGCGAGGCTGCTCACATTTTCTCCACTCGAGAGATGCTCGCTTGTGTTTTTTCGCAGTCTTATTTTGTTCTTTTTTCTTTTTCCCACCCTGCGGGCAGAAATCCCCTTTGTACATCCCATGTATTTAACCCGTTTCCCAGCACCAGCAGATGGATGTGACGATAGATTACCAAAGAAAAGATAAAGATGCCACCCAGCTGCCGCTGCTGCTGTTCTCCTGCTTCGCTGCGAAAATGCCAATGCAGACAAGTGTGTGTCAAAATGTTGGCGTGCGCGCCCGCACGTGCCACTTCTTATGGTTCGTTGTGAGCGTGCATGTTGGAGGACAGGGCATGGTGGTTGGGGGTTACGCGCTTGTGCACCTACCTTTGCAGGTGAATTGTGTTGTCAGCGCGTGTACAGGGAGGAAAAACAACGTGGTGGTGGTTTGCGTGCGTGGTGGCGGGGGGTGCGCGCGTGTGTGAGCGCGCACACGGTAATTGTGTATACGAAGCTTGAAACGAGCCAGTCAAAGAGGGCGTGCGTGATCACATCAAACACTGAAATCATGAGCAATGACCACCAGCACTGCAGACACACACACGCACGCACACATGGACACTCAGCTTTTTTCTTTACCCATTCCTCCACACTTATTTGGGCCAGGTGGTGCAAGTCAATTTCAGTGCCAGCTTTGTTTTGTGTTTGCCAAACACAAGAGTAGAGACCCTGAGTTTTTTTTTATTTTTTATTATTGCATTCTATTGTGAAAAAAAATATTCTATGGAGGGAAAAAAAACTTCCTGCAGAACGAACGCTGGCTGGAAACAGGATGTACAGATGGAGGGATTTGTGTTTGTTAGATTTATAGCCTCAGTGTTGACAGCTCTCCATCCCGGAGTTCATTTCCTTTTTGCTGCAGATGTGATTTCAGCCACACTGCTGGTGCACTGACAGCAGCCTTATACACTGGGAGTGAACTGGAAACTCGGGGAGTCCTAAACAAGAGCTTCCACCACTTTGAATCCTTAACAAACACTTACAGTGGTACTAATACCCTCTCACCCCTTGCTGTCTCCCTTCACTTTTCCCATCATATGGAAAACCTGTGTCACCACACTGCTGTCAGTCAAGATATGAGCAGGGTGGGTAACTGGAAGCAATATGTGCTCGGTGGAATAGTCACTCCTCGTCTTTTCTCTGCAGATATTCTCACCTTGTCAAAAAGATGTGTCAAAACGGCAGAGTCACTTAGCCGGGGCCTCATGATCCCGTCCATCAGCCACACAGGGAGAGACGGAGGGGAGATGAAAGGCAGGAAAAGCAGTTTATGCCTGAAGGTTAGAAAAGGGAAAAGGAAGGTGGCTGGTTTGAATCCTGAGGCGTGGACTGGCTTAACTGAATTTAAGAAGACCGGCAGACCTTATGAGGATTTTTTTTTTCAGTTTAAGAGGACACATCGGCAGTGTGGGATAGCATGCAGCTTTTTTCCTGGAGCTCCCCCGCAAATAAAAGCATGCTTCTCTACAACTTGCTGGGCCAAACCCGAGCTTTAAAAGCTGCCTGTGGTGTCCAGGGCTCTACTAATATCCATCCAATCTAATGAATCTCTCTCTCTCTCACCAAGCGTGCTGTGTGAAGTGGATGTATGCAAGATTAGTGTGCTGTGTTTTTGCATTTTGTTAACTTTGCAGGGCTAAACTCGTGGCATAAAAAACAACGGGGGGAGAAGTAAGCATCTATTTACTTCAGCTTTAAATTAGCATATTTACCGCTCAGTCTTGTGATGCTTCACTGATTATCTGCCCGCACAGCTCTGAACATTTTGCAATCATTACTGCAATTAGTTGACCAGGTTTATCTGCATATTATTCTTCTCTAAGTGGTGTGGAGTAAATGAACATGCCCTGCCTTGCCATTTCTGACATGGGAGAGGGTTTGTAGTGCTAAGCACACTGTGTGGTCTAATCTTTTATACATGGCAGTGCTTAGCTGGCAAGTAATAATGATGGTAAACACAAGTGGCTACTTAAGGGTGGCATGTTTTTGCCTAACATGTGTTTGTAGTGATTGATTCTCACAGTGGTGGAGGAAACCATAGATAAGATGTGTCAAAGTGAGGGGGCTGGCGGGGACGACAGTGTCACATCCTGTAAAGAGAACCAGCAGATTAAGAAGAAGGGCATCCATCCACTGGCATCCACTTTTTTTTTTTTATCAGTCTGCTTTGTCTAATGGCTGATTAAGTTTAATCTTTTTCAGTACAGTAGCTGTCATAGTGTTAGTCAGCTCCACAAAAAGAATAAGATGAGAATTTGCATACATAAAAAAATTATTTCTGAAAGTAATGCAAAGCCACGAGATATTATTGCTTTGCTAAATGTTGGTAATTTGTTGGAATGAATATTTTCATCATCACAACAGGAACATCCGCTACTAAAAAATATTGAAACTCGCCTGAAACTCAACAATAAGAATGATCAGCAGCATAAGAGTGCTTGACCTTGTACAACAAAAGCATGTTGAAAATAGTTCAGTGGGTGTAGGTTAGTCAGCGGTTGTGCTAGTAGATTAGAAAGCAGAAAGACACTGGAACTGTATATCATATATATGCATTTTAAGATTTATTAATTACAAGTCATGTTATCGTTGCAATGTTGAGCAATGGTATTGCATGTCACAGATTTTCATACTCTTACACAGGCCTAGTCAGCACTGTCCATATAAAATGCGGAAACTTAAATGAAACATCAATTAAAGCTTCGTATGCCATGACAGTTTTATTTAGTTTGAACAGCAAGCACTTGGCCATTGTCCAATGTGGATATCATTTTGGTTTGTCCCTTTCTCCCTCCCTCTACCTGCCAAAACAGCACCCTCTCTGGGGACCTGCTGATTGCAGTGCATATGTAACAGTGTTTGTCAAACAGTGTCGTTATAATTCATCCCAAAATGAGAATAAAATCTAATTAAAAAGTAAATCAGTGTCCCAGTAATAATCATCAAGTGTTGATGGTAAACAACAGAGCAAAGTATAGTTCTCACTGCTTTGTCCCTGATTAAGTTTACTCATTTATCTCATTCCAGCACATTAGTAGCTGGTGGCCATGATTTTTGATAGGTGAGATCAGGCAGTAGACTCCGTGCGGACTTTGAGACATTGTGAGGAGGACGAAGAGGGCCTGGAGAGGTGGAGGTATGCTCTGGAGAGAAGAGGGATGAAAGTAAGGAGAAGCAAGACAGAATACATGTGTGTTAATGGGAGGGAGACAGGTGGAAAGGTGAAGATGCCAGAAGGAGATGTAGTGAAGGTGAACAAGTTTAAATCCTTGGGGGAAGCCGTGCAAAGCAACGGACGGTGCTCAAGAGAGGTGAAGAATAGAGTGCAGGCAGGGTGGAGCGAGTGTAAACAAGTGTCAGGGGTGATTTGTGTCACAAGGACAGTGGCGAGAGTGAAAGAGAAGCTTTACAAGATGGTTGTGAGACCTGCTGTCACGTATGGTTTGGAGACAGTGACCCACTGACAAAAAAAGGCGCTTTTCATTGGGAGTGAGCAAAATGGAGAAGATTAGATATGAGTACATCAGCTTAGGTTGAGCATTTTGGAGACAAAGGTGGAGAAACAAGTCTGAGAAGGTTTGGACATGTAAAGAAGAGGGACGGTGCATATAATGGACAAATAATGTTGAAGATGGAGCTGCCAGGCAGGAGTAAAAGATCACGGGAAGATGTAGTGAAGGAGAATAAGCAGTGGGTGATATAGAGGCTGATGAGCCGCTGTGGTGACCCCCAAAACGGACCATCTGAAAGAAGAAAAAGATGGTCATGATTTTTTGATCTTGTGACCACACACTACTAATTTCGTGGCGGCAATCTTCTGATCACTCAGTAACATTTGATTTCCCGACATAGGTGGCCTGGGGACTTTAACAAATGTTCAAATGTTTGATTCTGAAATTGTAGCATGGAGTTAGATCTGTCATAATCACAGAATCTCACAACAACACAGCAACCGATAATATTTAACTGTGTTTACACCATCAGCCGTCTGTACTGTAGGTAATCACGGTACGGTTGTTGATCGTGTCAGTGCAGCCTTTCAAATCACTGATTAGAACAAAACACACATTTTGATTTCATATTTTGAGTGTTCTAGCTCAAAGTTTCCCAAAAGTAATTACAGTGTTGAGGCTACTGAAAGTAAACCTGCTGATTCCCATTTCTTGCTAGGTAATTATTTACTGATTAACTTTCCAGTCCAGTTGAACAGATTTTTTTTAAAGTAGTGCTTCCTTACCTCAGATTAGTATTCACACAATGTATTTATTTATTTTTTGCTAATCGCAACCAGTCTAAATAATGTTGCCTTAAAAAGACTTTTAACTGACAGGCCAGAATACGAACTCTCAGTTATGAAAAGTTACCCTTTTAGAGTTAAC
>VOQK01003727.1:0-12785 GCA_015052645.1 Benitochromis conjunctus | reverse complement strand
TTACGTGTCCTGTTTCCTACCTTCAGCTTTTTGTCTCTTGCTTGAATGCTTCATGCTTTATTTGAGGAAGACGAGGGAATTGAGGACATTTGTATTTCTGCTCTGTAAGACTGTCTAAATACTGGACTTGAGATTTTCTATTAATAAAATACATTTTTCACTCTGTATGGGAGAATCTATTATTTCCCTTCCTTCCCTGGAAACACACTGTAGCTCCGGAAGGCATTTTCTTGCAGTCCCTAATAAACAGTGACATGAGACTTTCATCATTTGTGGCCTCTGTATCTATATATGGATTCTTTATTTAATTGACAAATTAATTATTTCCCAAGGCAGTTGCAAGCAACTTAAACCCAGTTCTAATAATGTGCAAAACTCATGTCTTTCTAAAATATTGACTCACTAAATATGTATTTTATTGTATGACAAAAAACCTGTACATTACCAAATTTTAAGTAATTTGTCAAAAGATTTGTCTCACATTTAAGCACTTTAATTATTGCTACTCAGCCACTATGTTTGCTCAAGCATCATTCATCACAGTCCAAAAACATCCACAAAGCAATCAAAGGGCAGACCAGTTACAGGAGACGGGAAAGAAAATGTATAACTGGGGCTAATTCAGGCACAGTCCCCTCAACTTATGCAATCTAATGTAAACTGATTACAGAAGGGGTAGAAGGATAAAACAGTACTAAGAGTAAAGTTTAAATATTTGAACGAGTCATGTAGTTCACCATTGTGCTGTGGGGACCGGAGTATTATACCATCAGCTGAAGAATTAGGTCAGGCACTCAAATGACATCTGGACACACAAAACATGCTACAAACACTCCACCACTTACAAGTGCTGCATCAGTTGCTCTTGCGTGAGCTAAACCATACAAACTGCAGTCATCATGCCATTAGACTGACACACTGTTGCATCATATATACTAAATAGAAGGTGATATTTGCAATAAGAGAACACAGTATAGCCAAAAAAACAAAGGGCACTAAGTCCTTTACACACTGCCACTCTGGTGTGTGGACACCAGTGTTTTCAGTTTATTTACTTGCTTGTTAACTTACGCAAACAGATCTTACAAATGCAGGCATCAAAATTACTGACAACTGCACATATGCAAAATTGAAATTCATAGCTGTAAGTTGGTTTTGTAAAAAGCAAATCTTTCAGACCTCTTTTTACTTTGAATAAATGCGAGTGCATAAGCGTATGAACACTGCGTATGCTTGCGCTTAACTATCAACTTGATATTTGCCACACTTCTGTACAGGAAGCATGTGAAATGTAAAAGGAAGAGTGTTATCAGTCTCATTCATCTTCAGAGAAAGAAAACCTGTGCTTTTAAAATAGTTTCTTCACTGTAAACCATCAGCTGTGGTTCTGTGAAATTAGCGTGAAAAGCATTCATTAGACCATTAAGTTAATATTAAGAAAGGAATGCTTTTGTTTGCTGTGCCGACTTAGGCTAAAAGACAGCAGGCCGTAGCTTCACGTTTAACAGAGAGACACGAGAGGCATCATACTGCCTTTGAATAAATACAAATATTTCCCCCAATGTCAGCAGGAACCAAAGTAACATCAATGTTCATGTTACCAGGACAAATTTAATTGAACCAAGCAAGTTTATTGTTTCTATTCCATGGATAAAAAGTTATGTGATGTGTGATTCTCTGCTGAGATCCTCCTGTTGGCCTCTGACACTGCTCTCCTGTTGATTTCTTTTGTTATTTCAAGCATTCCTAGTTAACCTACAGTTGGTATTAACACTCTCTGAGCAGCTGCTGACAGTCGCTCTGCAGAGCTGCACCATGTTTAGTAACCACGTTTCCCCTGACCATCTGTGGAGAGAAACACCGAATCTGTGACACGGCAGTTTAGTTGGCTGCACTTCTGCCTTCATCTCGAAAAGTTCATCAGTAAACCAGTTGGGAAACAGGTTATGTAGATGGAAGACTCTCGCTAGTTAAGATTTGATATTTAATTGTCAAGACTCACAGAAAAAATAATACATTGAAAAAACACTGCTGTTTATTCATCGGTTTTTCACATTATAACAAACTTCCTTCTGCATCATGATGGAAACAGTTGTGCAAAAAAGCCACACATCCTCATCTAAACGTGAAGTAAGGAAAAAATGTTTTACACTTTAGTTTTTTGTCATAATCACGACTCAGGGTGTCAACATGATTCTTATTCATGTGTAAATATTTGGGGTGATATAAAAAACAAAGTTATAAATTTCACTCCTAAAAGCTGCTGTAGAACAGTGATAGTGTCACTCGGATGCACATTCTGAGTTGCCCAACTCAGCGGCACAGTAGGTGGGTCGTCCATTAGTTAACTTCTAATCTCAGGGTGGGTGGGGTCACTCCTCACCACCTGCTGTTCGCATTTTAAAGTGTCATTGAGAAGAACAATGGATCTTCCCACTGCATCCAATTGCTAGCCTGGTGCTGTGAATGCTGCCCTGTCCTCATTGTATCCGTATGAATGGGCTTAAAAAGGGATTAAATGTTTTTGTATAGAAATTCTAGAGCAGCCAGTTTGGAAAGGTACATTTATCTAAGTACCACACTATCAGTTATCAGTTTTAGGTAAATAGGTCCTTATTTTAAGTATAGAAAGTTTAAACGTGGTGTCATTCTGGAGTAATAGGAATTTTATTAATTTGATCGTTCAATTAAATGAGGACATTTATCATTTATCAGTCATTCAAAAGTGTCTGCATTCTTCTATAAAGTCATTTTAAAATGAAGCCAGAAAAATGCTGCTTGGTCATTAGTGAGTAAATAAATTCGTGTGGTTTTAAAAGTGTCCGTACCTTTACTTGGGATGCTTCAGCACATTTACCTGATTTAAAAACTCACATGCCTTTTTTTTTTTTAACTGTTCAGTAATGTTTCTTGAGTATTTGAATGCTTCTTCCTTTACTTTTTTCAACATTTGAATGACCTTTAATGCTGCCTTGCAAAATATTAAACCACAGTGTCATCGTGTGCAGTTGCATTGCTTTTCACATGCAGTCAAACACTTTTTCCCAAGCTGTGACTCATATTCTGTTTGCAATTTCCTAAAACAGAAAGGAAACTGGCTGTGTTTTATAATTTCACCACTATTATTAACTCACTTTATGAGCAGCAGGACTGGAGCTGCAGCCAGCAGAAAAAGGGCATTAAGAGCCAATGGCCTGCTGGTTCTCACCACCTTGTCCCGCCCCTCAGTCTGCTCAGCTCAGCTGATGCAACTCAAGAGGAGGATGTCACCTTTCAGCTTTTCAGACTTTTATACTGAAGCAGCTTTCTAAATCTACCTATTCGGAATAAATGAATGAACAAATGGGAGTGACCTTTCCTTTACTCCAAAGTCAACTATCTGCACAACATGTTTCTGATACCAGCACATCAAACCCTTGTCAGACTTCTAAGACTGCATTTTTCTACTGGGTGTGGACACATGTTTGTGTTTGTGGTCATGCATGTCAAAGCTTATAACAAGTTCGAGTGATTCTCCGCCCCATCTATCAACAGCTCGAACACTCAGTTCCTGTAGGCTTTTAATTTCTTTGTTGATAACAAGCAGCATTTTGAATTAATTACTTAGTGTTTATTCAGAGTGGACGCATCTCAAACAACTACTACAGTATAGTCTCCTCCTCTATCTGTCTATATGAATGTACTGTATACTCTACGTGGCCAGAAGCAGCTGATCCCTTAAATTGTAGGCCCAATAAAACACACAACAGCCCAGACTAATGTACACATTACATTTAGATAGTAGCTATAAAGTATAGCTAGCGTCCCTCTAGAAGGATCTGCTGTAGTCGCTTACGATACATCATTTTCAGTGCAGACATTGAGCAATGTGTTTTTCAGAGAAGTTCTTTTGTGGACCCTCAAGTGGGTCAAATACCTTTGTACATTTGTGCAGCTTTTATGGGCATCTACAAACCATAATAATGGAATACGAAATCAGATACAGCTCTATTCACCTTTTTGCCACTGTGATCACTGTAAGATGCATTATAATGTCTCCGATTACAGTCTTTAGAAATACAAAGGAGTCGCTAAAGAGCCTTGTTTGAGGGACAAATAATAAATTCTGTGTAATATCTCCAAAAAACAGTATCTATTCAACAACTAAAACTTTCCATTTTTTTAAACCACGGGAACTTTGAAATATTATGTTTTCAAGTTATAAAGACTGTACTACATTTTTTTAAAAGATAAATTAGATGTTGTCACTGATCGTCATTAGTTGTAAAGCTGTGACCTCTTGTGCCTCAGAGGTCAGTCTGCTACTCCCAGCCTGGCCCACATTCCTCCCTGACAGACTGCTTGTCACCATAGCAACAGTCAACACGTGAAGATGAAAACAGACGGAGAGAGCGTGTTTACTTCTTTGGGCGTTGTAGAAAGTGTTAAATTTCATTTAAGTTCAAACTGTATATAAAAGATGGATGTAGCCACAGTGACAATGCTTATTGGTTTGATGCCTTGAGCTGACCATTTGTGCCATCTTGACTGTTCAAAGCTTATGTCGCAAGCAAGGGGTGGATCTGACTGAGAAAACAACACTCATGTGGTAGTGGCTTGTCAATCACAAAGGGACCTGCTCTGTGACGCAATCCCTGCTCATGACCATAATACACTAAATCAATATGCTACTGTATTGCATTACACTTGAAACTAGCAACCTAGAGCATAAACCAATCAGAAAAGTTTTTATTGAGGTCACTGATAAAGAAATGTTGTCCTAAACGGCTATACAACTGGTCTTCTTCTGCAACCTGTATAGAGTTTAAGCACTGCCTCATAGTTTCAATTCTGAGGCTACACCTTTATTTACAGAGAAGAGTTAGTTATAGATTCAAGGACACTAAAGAAACTGCTGGACATTATGGACAATGCTGGGCGTCCTCTGCATATGGTTATAAACAACCAGAGGAGTCTACTTAGAGACAGGTTGCTTCTCCCAAAGTCTAGGACCAACAGACTTAAACACTCCTTTGTCCCACACGCCATCAAACTGTTTAGCTCCTTGCTGGAGGGGAGAGGGAGGGGAAACAGGAGGACAAAGGAGGGGGGAACAACTAAGCTGTAGTGCTCATTAATATGCAAACATCCACGCACATGCTAAGAAAACACTTTTTGCATGTAATTATTGTTACATGTTATTTATGTCATGTTAGCCAGCATGAATTACAAATATGACATCACAGTTTAATCATTACTGAGTTCATTACTGTCTTTTTCCATGGGTCTCTCAATAACTTGACGAGTTTCCGTAAATATTTTCATACCCATGCTCCGCCTTAACGCTTCACCACTGCTGGCATCCCTGGAGCAAACTGAATTCAAAGCTGCAGCTAGTATCACTTTAGCATGAGGACAAACAGGTTCTGGTAGGTTCCTGTGATCACTGTGCAGCATATACGTTACTCAGTGAGTCTTGAATGACATCAAAACAAAGTCATTGACCTCTGCCGTCTGCTCGCCGAGGACGGAATTGTGCAACACTGACAGTGAACATTAGCTCGATTACATAACGCCACACAGCAGAAGGACGGCGACTGTGCATTGTTGTGATGGGTGAATGTGAAGTGTAACACTAAGTACTTATGTTGGCAAGCGGACATTTGGTTCATGACACACCTGTTTACTTACACATAAACACAGATACCGGGGTTTGCGTCACTCCACAGGACATTCCTTAATAAGTCTAACCTGCATCTAATCTTACCCTCGTCTTATCATAACCTTAAACCAAGACTAAACCTTAGCCGTTTACATTATGAGGACTCGTTTGTTTGTCCTTGTAAAGAAGTCAACTCCTCATTATATGTAAACAGATGTACATATGTCCCCACTGTGCAGGTAATGCAAACACACACCCGCCCACAGGACTGAGAATGTGCCTCATTAGTCCCGTAGCATTTGTTAATAAGAAACTGCTTATGTGAACAAACTAGGTGTGCGTAAGCAGGGAACAAGCCTTAATTAAAAAGAAAGTGAGTACCGGAATTAGCTCATCATCCACACACCCACTCTCTTTTTGTCTCACTACCTCTCAAGTGTTAAGGTTTCATTCAAAAAAGATTCAGGAACCTCCCAAACAAGCTTCCCATTATATCGGAGTTTACAACATAATCTTTGGTACTGCTCTTAGAAAATGTAGCCCTCTGGTACATGTTTGTGGGGTAGCAGGGCATCAAATGTGTGGTCAAGTCAACAGTGTGTGTGTGTTTTTGTGATAATGAAGGAACAAGTCACAGGGAATAGCTTACTGATTAAGCATTTCTAGACAACAACAATAAAACTCGGTGGCACTGAGGACCAAGATATGATCTTCCGTTAGGAACAGCAATAAGACTCAGAAATTAAAGAAAGACAATGCTATTGTTTCAGTCAAGTCAAACACTGTGATGTAATTATTTAAGAATCCTGTAACATGCTGATATAACTACATTTGTTTTAAATATCTGTCCTTTCAATACCAAGAAAGCTTATTTGGATTTTCTAGTTTTATGATACAAGTTAGGATTATTGTCATTACATTGGGAGGATGCAGCAGCTGTGATGTAACAGCGCAGAAAGAAAAATACAACAGAGCAGTTGAGGACATCTTATCAGCGTTGTGTTGTCAGAGTGGTGCAGGTGTGTCCTTGTGTTTTGGGAAATGGAAAAACATGGTAGGCTAACATGTTGGTCCTGTGTTCTGCTTCCCCGTATGTTTTTTCGTCATGGGTGTTCCACTGGAATTTCTGTTCTGTTTGCTTGAACCAATCACATTTCTTCTGTGTGGATGTTGACGGCTGTAGAAAAGTCAGGCATAGTGCCAGGGTTGGTGGCTGTGGGCCAGAGAGTGCGCTTAAAGCGAGTCCTAACATTTGTTATTGAAAAGTAACTCATCCAGAGAGCTACAATTTCACTATAAAGAGTTCAAAACTAACACCAAGCATCTTCACAAAAATTGCACAAAGATGCACAAAATGACCACAAGGAGACACAGCGATCCCAACAAGAAGCAAAACAACCACAGTGACCCCTAAGCCACTGCCAAATGGCAAAAAAATGATGACAAAGACACGCAAAACAAACTCAAACAGACATAAAACAATCAGAGGGACACACAAAGCAACACAAAAGATGAATGAAATACAAAAACGATAGAAAACAACTACAGGAAGAAGAAAAACAATAACGTCAGGTAGACGAAGAAAGACTAGGAGAAACAAAATATACTCAAAATACATCCAAAGAGCCTGCACAGAGTGACAGCACAGTCAGTGATCCCTTATGTATTTCACAAGCTGATTAAACTGCATGTTTTTATAGAATTCTAAGTAGCCAGATGTGTTTAATAAAGTTACTGAGTGTCATGTCGGGTTCTGAAATGTAGAAGAAATATGTGAAGAACAACAGTCTAAAATTACATAAGAAGAGTAAATATACTCAGTAGCATTCCAACCCTGCAACTATTAAAGTCATTGAGTGAACTCCTCCTACTGCCATCGTTCCAATATTGCTTTGAAACTCAAGCTTTCCACATTTGGAGGAAAAATAGAGAAAGCAGTTGGAGAGAGAACAAAAGAAAGAAACTAAAGCTAGTCAATATTACAAAAGCCTCAAAAACAAAAGTATGAACATCAAGTGTAAATATTTAGGAATGGATTTGAAAATATAAGATATTGATTGGAGGGAAAAGACTAAAAGGGAAAAATTTAATGGGACATTTCACAGGGAAGCATCTATTTATAAAGACTGCAGTGAGCCTTGTGCTGTATGCCTAGTTGCATACTTCAATTTTTGCTATTTTGAGTGTTCAAAGGTGCAAGCCCTATGGTAGTGTCCCCAACAGGGACGCCCTATGGGAGTGTCCCATAGGGAGTCAACACAAGTGCAGTTCCTCTCACTGCCAGCTGAAACTGGCTACAAAAATGAATCGATCCCCGTAGATTCACCTATTAAAATACTCAACTAAATACAATTAATAAGCATGTTTACAGCCTGCTACCAAAAATAGTTTTGGTAGTTCAGCTTGCGGTTTTTGTCACACTTTTCATTCTTTCACTACAGCTCAGAGAGTAGCTGGTGAGTGTTTTTAAAGACGTCCCTGTATTTCATGCAAAGTAAAGGTGACTGGGGCAATCTTTCCCCATTGTGGGACAAATAAAGGTTTTCTTATTCTTATTCTGTCAACCAACGCAATCACGAGGGGGTTTTTGCCAAGCAGACGGTGATCTCTCAGTGTTTGTCAGATGGCTGTGGACATGTCTCTAGGCCTGTGACACTGGGCCTTATTCACTTAACCCTACATTATCACCATTATTGTCAACATGCCCAAAATAGAGGAAAAGTTAATGCCATGTGGTTAGTGGACTACAAAACCTTAATGGATGGATGGATTAAGTGTTTTTATTCCACATGTAAAATTGAAGTATTATGCATGTTTGAAGGAATGACAAGTTGTCTTCACTACATTATCTAAAGTACTACAATCATTGTACAAAATCACCATCAAAATGCCTGTAATTGTTTCTGGTAAAAGGGAACATGTTGTGTTCCAATTCTGTTAAGAAACAAACACTGTTCAGGCAGGAGGGACATGTACAAAGTGTACTATGCTGAAGTGTACTAAAAGAAATATCATCTGCCTTTAAGAGGTTGAAGGTCAGCACACAATGGTCCTGATGTTGTAACAAAGTTCTTTTAAAAGAGAATTATTCTCTTTAACCCTTTCATATTTGATGTGATTTCATTCACGGTATTATTTTCATCATTATGTTTTTTAAATATCCTGTTTTGAAAAACCCTCGTGTCCCTATCCTTGGCGTTTATGACCACTGTGACAATTGATTTGAGCAATATGAGGACATTTTTTAAAAGCGAGTACTTTCCATTGATTATCTGTTTATAAAGCCACCTCCACCTACTGGTGTCCACGATAGAAAATATTAGTTGACAGACACTTCATAACCACTTTTATCTTATCTACAACTGCATTATAGCGTGTTATAATGCAGTTTATGTTCACCTTATGTATTCTAGCATTTATGAGAAAAATTGTCTGTACTTTGAACACCATAACATCTTCATAAAACAACTTTATAGTTGGAGATAAAGAGCAGAGAACATACTGGCAGTTCGAGATGCATAGGAGAATAACACAACTTCCTGGAGGCCTTTTGTCTGGAGCTGATGGCCCTTCCTCCACAGTGTGGGTCGTGCGCAGGGCAATGGGAGGATGACATTTTTAAAAAGGGGAAGGGGTGAAAGGATCCTATTAAGCCTGCTGCTGACCCCCCCCACACACACACACAAAAACCTGATGTTATCTATATCCTGTTAACATTATTTAGAAGTTGCAGCCCAGCGTGCGAGTCAGAGGCTTATAAACAGTGAAAATTAAGAAGAGGTGCAACATATTTGTTCTTTTTGTTAAAGTCATGTTAATATAAAAACTCATCTGATTCCCTGATATTTGATGCGGTGCTTTGGGAATTGTAATGGATACCTAATTCATCCAGTATTAAAGGTTAATATAGCACTAGTAAATTAGTTAAAAGTTAATTGTTAATAAAACCATTATTAGAATAGACATTATATTTATCGGGCTGCTGCTCTCTGTAAAAACGAGTCAGTGAATCAGTGAGAAAGTACTCAGTTTAAATGGGAAACAGTGCAGTGCAGGCCACACTGAAGAATTTCATTCATCTAAACATGAAGACAAATCCAGCATGCCATGTTCTCTAAATCCAGCTACTGTTCTGCAATAGCTGTTCATAATTTTTGTTTGCTCTGTTATTACCAAGCCTGCATTACCGTGCAAAGTGAGCAAGCATCCTCTCTCCAATTAGTCCTAAAATCCCTCACAATCTGCTCTGTTTATTTCCAAATCATGTTATTAATGGGAAGTTTGTCTGAATTTTGGTTATATAAGGTAGATTACCAGCTATGAAAGATGCTCCTTATTAATCTCTATATGCCATTAAATACTAGAATAAAGCATAGTGCGCCGTTTGAACATAAGAATCTCGACTTTACAGCTGTAGATAAAGACCAGTGAAGAGACCCACTTATATCCTGAAGGCCTTTTATCCTCCCTGCACCCTTCCTCCACCTTGTCGGTCGGGTGCAGGGAGGGTGATAAGACGATGAAGTGTGAAACATGGGGGAGGGCTGCATTTTCTAATTTTGCATTTCTGAACATTGAGACTGCTGAGCACAACACTGATCTTTCCTGGATTTGTGTGATTTGTGCGTTTGTTTTATGCTCAAACAGGAAGGGGACAAATATACTGTTGTGGAAGCACATCAACCTTTCTTGGCTTTTAAACTGTTGAATATTAAGTGCTGCTGCAGTATTTTATTTAAAGTAATCTCAAAGCAAAAACAGTTTCTCTACCGTAAATGTCATAGATACTCATATTACTTACAAATGAGCCCAGAAACATGTCTAGTACGCTCTATTTATGTCTAAATGTCAAAACTAATGAAATAATTTTTAACTCTAAAGTAAATGATCAACTATGTTAGACAGGCCATCTTAATCATTCATTTTTAGAACTTCTATATTAGAACTTTGAACAGACTTTCTTTTGCATTATTTTCTTTTACTTCTTTACTGATGTTTACTGCCTAAAGGCAGAAAGCAGTAAAACTCAGCTAAGCATTGATGAAGGCTGTAGTCACATTTTTTTTCCTTTTAGCTGAAAACTTTATTCAAACCTCACCGTGTAATCGTATTTTACTAAAATTGTAAACCCTATGACTCTAACAGGATGTTTGAACGGTTAGAAAACAGGAAAGCCAGCGGCTGGACCCGGATATCTGCTCTGTTATGTAACTTTAGCTTGTTTTGGGGTAAAGAAACACACAATTAGTCCTGCACAGCTGAGCACTTTGTCCAGTCATGTCCCTTTCTTTTTCTTGGGAGAGGGAGGAGGGAGTCACGTGGGTTAGTGACTGCCCTTAACGCTCATTTGATTGGCCGCTCGAGGGCTCTTGTTGGCTCCTCCCTTGAGAGAGGCGGTCCTTAACGACGTCACGGCCGATCAGCTGTTGAGCTCCACAACAACAACAAAAGAAGGCGCAGTCGGGGGCCCGAGGAGGAAACGGACTGAAAAGAAACGCCGCACTGTGACTCCCGATGTGCAGTCCTTAAAGTAACGTTTTTATATTTTATTTCTTCCGCGAAGAAACCTCAAGTTTTTCTATTTTTCGAAAAGCAACGCATCTACCTCATTTTTTAAGGATTTTAATCACGGTTTGGACTCGTTTACACCTCCTCCTCCTTCTGCCGCAGGTGAGCTCTTTGTTTTCATCTCGGTGAATATCCCCGGCCCCAAAGCCTCTGATTTCGGTGTTATATACAAGCTGCATGCACAGAACAGCAGAGGCACTTTGTGCTTTGGTAGATATACAGTTATTAAGAAGCTAGGCTGCATTATTAAGCCTTAAAAGTGCGTTTTATTCCGCTTTCTCTGCCGGTGGCTTTGGCTGCTGTGGCTCTGCACAGCTTTCTGCCTTTGCTCGACTTGGACTGGAGTAAGTTTATTTTTGGATATCATATCATACGGAGATAAAAGTTAAAGACTATGCGGTCCAGGTCCAACCCTGTGCGGGTAGAATTACAGCCTCCTCCTCCGTCTTTCCTTGTATAACCATCGAAACCGTCCAACACTCTCAGGCTGCGGTAGCTCCACATTATTACCGAATCACTTCAGCTTTTATCCCCCTACAGTCTGGACGCCAAATCACATTAGCGCTTGGACCAGTCCATTGGTAATTGGTCTTTTATCACGCAAAGGTATCAAGTATTCCTTTCGGTAATGACTATTTGCTGCTTTTGTCCTAAAAAGTCGATTTTTTTCTTTTTTTTTTTGGGGGGGGGGGGGGGGGGGCTGCGAAATAAAATGTCATCCCCAACAATTTTAAACTATTTTCTACCGAAATCATCTAAGGTGAAGTTAAAAGCAACCTTTGAGTCTAGCTGTGTATTAACTCTTGTTTGCCAGCTAAAACTTGGGTGATCTGTATTGTATCCTCCACTGAATCCCACTTGGGATGGGTTTATTCTTAATCCCGCAGACTGCATACTGTATAGACATCCGATTTAAACGCCATGCAACAGCCCATCTTTTTTTTTTTACAGCCCGTTTCGCACTCAACACCGAAACAAAGCGCGATCTGATGTAATAGATGCATCAATTGCGCTGAGGTTCAGTGACCCGTTTAACAGCATTAATCAGGCATTAACCGGGCTTTAACCAAGCCTGTGAGAGATTTTCTTTATGTATGGTTATTATTATAATAACAGGAATAAAGTAATGTAAATGATTTATCCTGAAATGACCTGCCGAAGGGGGGGAAGGGGGAGTGAGAAACAGGTGCTGCAGATTATCAGCCTGCTGTTCCCGGTGTGAGTCAGTCAGAAGCGTTTTCTGTTTTCTGTCCCTCACAGCTGTCCGATGTTTACAGAGGCGGGGTTAGATTGTTCTTGAAAAGAAGAGCGCTTTCTATTCTCTATGTGCCGGAAAATACGACCGGCAATTAAACGCAACACAGCCAGAGGCAATGCGTTCTAGTGTGCCTTCGCGGATAGGGACAAAAAATCGGATATTTGGTTTGGTTTGCTGCTGATGAGAATTTAAGTGTTTTTATTCAGTGCCGTGCTTTGTTTCAACCTCCTATCGGTGATTACAGTTATCTAGATGTTCGCGGATTAACCGTAATTTAACATGAGTCATTTTGCGTAAGCAGAAAAAAGTGCAAACAGA
>VOQK01003726.1:0-10395 GCA_015052645.1 Benitochromis conjunctus | reverse complement strand
AGATCTCTTCTTATAGAAATATGGTTTGCACTTAGATAGTATCCAACAGCTGTGTTTTGTGATTTAATTATATTCAGATTGCAGATAAATAGCAGCTCATTATGACATATTTATTGGTACAATTTAAAGAGTGTGCAGATCATTTACTGAAGTAAAAGGAAAAACACAAATCTAAAAATGCTTAATAATAAAAAAAAAATCGGCATTTAATCCCTTAATAAAAATATCTACTATAATATCACTGTTTTAATAGTGTCAAATCTGCTTGTACACATGTCACAGCTGTCAACTAAATACGATAATATAAATATTTTCCTCTTATACTTTATACATGTAGTGGCTATAACACCTAAAAATGTGGCTCTCCAAACTTTACCTACAATGAAGTGAAAAACACAGCTTGTGAACATTCTTGACTTTTCCCAGCAACAGATAAAGTTATATTTCACATTTTTATTCACATTTTAATTGAAAAAGTCATGTTGGATAAAGTAAGTGCACCGCTTAATTTATCTCAAGTTCACATCCATACATGGCTTCTAGATGGTTTCCCAGGGATGAAAACCACACGAGTGACTGACAACGCTGTTATTTAGACCTTTGACAGGTAGGACCTGCTGTTCTCTTGAAGATGTAGCCGTTCTCATTTCCGACGCATAACATACCGACGATTTGTCACGTATTTTACGCGTTGCCTTTGGAACACAAAAGGTAACCTTCCGCGTCCCTGCGTTCCAGCCCTAACCTTAACCTTAACCTTAACCTTAATCCTAAACCTAACCATAACCTTATCCCTAACCTTAACCTTAACCACAACCTTAATCGTGTTAGACAGTGTTTTCCAAAGCGATTTATGATGACAAAGTAAAAATAAATGTACACGTGTTGATTCAGTCCAAACGGTTCTCATGTTTCCTTCCTGTTTCAGAACGCTTAACATAGAGACGTGTTGGGTGGCCGAAAGCTTAATATACCAACTATTTGTCACATAGTGTACTTTGGGAGTGAGAACCTGTTGAATTTCTGAACGGGAAGTTCTTAAGGAAAAAAAAACTTTGAGTCTATGAAGGGATTTCAATTTTAACTGTATAAAATTTCACTGTAAGGCTACATAAATGACATCTCAGTCCAGCAAATTCAGCACAAGAGCAAACAGTATGGTACAAAACGAAGGTTCTTATAAAGTCTGTGAAATGATCTGCTTCTTGTCACGAGAAGCATGTAGGCATGTTCAGAAGGAGATTTTTAAAAATGACTGGGAGACGAGAATAAGCTGTCTAAAAAGAGCATTAGAATAAAACTACACTTTGCCAAGAAACACTTGTGGAAACTGGGCCTTTCGGAATCGTGTGCTCTGTATAGACTGACCAAACACAGCTATTTGGCGACAGTGGCAGCAGGAATGTTTTTGCACACGTACAAGATGTTTTTCTGGAGAACACTCTCACAGCAGCTGTGAGGCATGTTGGAGGAGATGTGGAGGTTTGGTGTCATGTCAGTGCCTCAGGGAGTGGGCAGCTTGCAGTCACTGATCTCAATGTGAATTCTGCATCTTTACAAAAAAGTGCTTGATGATAAAATGAGGCCATTTATATAAAGGCTGAGTTGACATCTTGTCTAAAGTGAAAAAACACATTAAAAAGTTAATACATTTGATCGCATTTTGAGGCTATTGCTTTTCTCGCTTTATTTATTGTGTAATACACATCACATAATGCAAAGATATTTGGATTCCCTTGTCTCGCTTGGTCTTTACAGTGAGATTATTGGTTTATTGTCTTACTTGTGCAGGGTCATGTAAGTTGTGACTGGCGAATTCACGAAGGTCACATTAGAGCCCCTCGGCTCTGTTCTGAGGTGTTCAGTGCCTGTGCTCCCTGGTTCACCACTCCTGCTGATGTGATCTTCACGCTAATGACAGTTTGTGACTTTGCCACCGGCTTTCCTGTTTCTCTCTCATTTTCACTGTCATTTTGTCTTTTCATCTCTTTCACTTGTGTTTGCCCTCTATCTCTCCTTCTTCTAAGACTAATTTAACATTTAACATTAGAATGACCCTAAAAATTTTGTCAAGTAAAACTAACTCTTCTGCATGTTTTATGTCTTTCGCTCATTTTTTTCAAACACGTTACAAAAGGTTTATTTATAAAGCACCTTTCAAAACATATATTATAAATGACCACAGAAGCAGTAAGTACCAAACAAACATAATAAAAAAAAGTGCAATGCCCTCAGAAACCTGGAAAGTGGAAATAAACATTATTGTGTTAAAGCTGGGAAAAATAAAAGACACAGTTTAATCAAAATGAGAGACTATAGGGTTCTATATGGACAGAAGACTTGTACCCACTATACAGAGCCTTTTAAGTAACTTTAGAGAGGCCAGCGCTGGTGTCATGAGCCCCCCCGGGGCTTTGTATTATAGTAAGAAGACAGACTGCAACAAGTTGAATGATCTTCATTGCTTCTTGATGAAGCCAAGTACTGCAAGAATTGCAGTAATTAAGTCATTGATTTTAAAAAAAATATTTAAAAGAAAAAGTAATAATAATTTGACATCTATCTCCATAATAAAAAACATAAAACAAAATGTTTACTGTAATGTTAGAGATACCATATGGGATCCAGAGTTTGCCTTAGGGTCTTTGGAGAACTTAGTAGACTCTGTTTTTGTCCATCTTTGAAATTACAGAAGATTTCAATAGACATCCAGCATTTACACTGTTAGCTAAATTACTAAGAAATTAGTATTAAAAGTCATCTGTATAAAATACATGAAAACACCATAAAAAGTCTCATAATGACATAAAAATTTAAATAAGGTCCTTGATCTCCCCCATTCCCAATCAACAGTGTCAGAGAGCTCAACCATAAGTATAAGTGAATGTTCTCAGTTTGATGGATGGTTAAACCAGTAGACAATAAATTGGAAACTACTTCATAAAATAGACCCAGGAAGTCACACTGAAATTGTTATTAAACTACTGCTGATATGGATCCAGATCCAGTTTGTAATACAGGCCTGAAAGTATTAAAAGTATTTCCAAAGGTGAGCGATTCACTGACAGCAGCCAGCTTGGGCCAGGATCCGACAGTAACCAGAACCTGTTTAACAAAGTAAATAAGACTGTGGTTATGACATGTTCCACTGAGGTGATCAGAGAGAGGAGTGTGAAATAGCTAAGAGAGGCTGCACGATTAGCTCTGTTGATACCTGCACAGGGAATAATGACTGAAATATTGATGATATTTATCTTGACAGCAACAATATTTGAAAAACTCTTTGGAAACAGTATTAAAACAAGGATGTCCTAGGGGAAGGCATTTAAGAGATGGCATCTGTGAAAAATAAAAACTTAGAATAATTTAGACTTACAGAAAGGTTGCTGAAATAAGATCCCCTGAGCTTTGCAGCTTTTTCACGTGAAGTTAATAAATCTGCTGTTTGAAGTTGTGAGATTCTCGAGCCAATAGTTTTATCATTTAACCAGGGAAGCAGATTACTAATTGCTTTTTGTCTAGACCTTCGAGGGACAACCAAAAATTGAAAACCAGCAGCAACACATACACAAGTGCAAGCAGTGTAAGATTAACATGAAATATGAGTTGATTTTTTTTACCTCCATGAATTGTTTTACTTTTCCATTTAGCAGCCCTCTGTTACTGTGGGCATGCTTTAGCTGTTGGATGTAATAGCAGTGTTACTATTGATTGAATATGACAGACGTACTCATTCAATAGTTCACATATGTGATTGATGGATGCTACTGTTGGTAGATGAGAAGTTTGTTTACATCTATTAATCGTGCAAGTGATCAATAGAACAAGAGGCTTAATAAACCCATTGATTATTTTCTAATGTAATTCTCTTGCAACTGCCACATCATTTAATTTCCCTCAGATCATCGCACTGGAATAGAGGCATAAACATCCTGCTTTTTCTCTGGTAACTCTCGCCACCATTAATTGAATGCAATGTTCTCAGTCATAGAGCTTTTGCATTTGCACGTGTTGTAGAACTGATACAAAGATATAAGGCTCATCGGAGCCTGAAAGAAGAAAGATAATAATTTGACATACAGTAAGTTCTATGACCACGCAGGGTTTAAAGAATAAATGATGTAGATAGTTTTGTTTGTATGCTGCTCAGATTTCAAGTGTTTTTTGAGTAATAAATACTTGAGCTTTGCTCAAATTGCTTTAACTACTCAGCTGGCTGCTCCACCAGCTCTGAGGATAGCTGCGTGTGAAAAAAACAGGTAGTTGGTCAACATGTCAAGCTCTTCTTTCTGCTACACCTCCACCACTAGGGCCTTTCTGTTAGTCTCCCGTGTGACATCCGCCTATGCAAACACCTCTGTGGGGCAATGCAGTTACTGGTGCTTAACTCCAGTGTATCTCCTGATAACAGAGCAACAATTTTTGCTTCGTTTTACGCAGATGATTTCACCCTCCACTATGACGCCAGAAGAACAGAAGTTACACCTTAGGCAAATAGACCGGCCGGCACTCTATCACCTTTGTGCAGTATGCAGCGGCATTTCACACATCATTGTGCCACAGCAGTTGTTCGGTGAAATATCTGTGCAACCCAGTTGGCGGCCCTGCTATTTACCTAGTGTTTGCGTCTAGGTTGTTCTCAAGTTTCACACAGTAATTAGCGCTGAAACATCTGATCTGCGGGCTGCATACTGTGAGCAGTTGTTGGTCTGCCTCTTCGGGTGATAAGTGGCTATATGTCCCTGACTGGTTTGTCAAGTTAAAAGGAAATAACCCAGACATCTGGAGTTCTTCAGTGCTAACCTTGACTGTTTGTTTTACCACAGGCATGAATGAAATTAATCTTACTTTGACAGCTCGTGTTTTAATGTTTACAGGCTTGATTTTTTTGTGTCACATGTATCATCTTTGACTCTGTCTGTGTCTGGTCTCAGCAAAGTCTCAGCAAAGCTTTATACACAGAATTAAGTGCACAACACCTAACTGCTCTTGTTTTCAGATGGACAAATTTTTCATCAACCTGATGCCCCCTTATTAAAAGCCCCACTAGTTAACATAATTAAATAGCTCAATTATAATCAGTGAGAGCTGGAACATTAGCCTGAGCTATCATGGAGCTGATGGAGGGCTCAGTAGCAGCTCTAACCTGCTGTTTACAGGCAGAAAGAAGTCACGGGCCTCAGTGTGGTTGGGCTCAGAAATGAAAAAAAGGCACAGTTGGACATTGATTGAGTGGCTGCAATTTACATACTGCAGAGATTTTGGACAAGTTCTCTGAGAATCTCACAGCTTCTGCTCCTGAGGTTTCCACACATAGAAACAGGATGGAGCGATAGACAGACAGACACCTAATATGCTCGATGGAAAGGACACACACAGCCAGGTACCCATAGAAACAGACAGAAGAATAGGCAGACAGACAACACTCGTGCATGAGCGTGCACACAAACAAACTGAGAATGAAGTAAATCCAATTACAGAGAACAACAGGGGGGCACATAAAACAATACGGCTGTTACACTTTCAATATCAACAGTATTAACAATGCCTAGCCATTACAAATGGAAGAAAATCAGTAATAGGAATTTGATGATTGCAGACTATTTCTGACTGAATTATTGTGTTTTGTTAAAATCAAATGATCTTACTTAATTAACAGTGCTGAAGCTGAGTTCTGGGTCTTTGCCTTTGAAGTCTTGCCCTCTGCATAGAGTTAGAAAAATGTGTCTCATCTTTGCGGTTCCTTTTCTACAGTCTGCGTCTTGGTAGCACGCTCACTCTGATCACGATTCAGCTGTTGGCCAAAAACAAAGAAAATAGAGAAACTCATTACTGCTCTTCTGGCCTTCCAGTTGGATTTCTTTTCTTTTTTTTTAGGGTGGGGGCTGCAAAAAGTTTTTCCTGCAACAAGAAATAAATACAACATGTGACACTTAGTCATGTCTCATAGGGTGATATACAGCGCATAAGTCTGACATAGCTTTGGAAGTTGGCTGTTCTTTAATTTAGATTTGCCTTAATTCCTTTCACACCCTGTTTTTGAACACGTTTTAATTTTTAGAACATTTTCTCCATGCATTTGTCTGTCCAGAGGTCTTGGGATCAGTAAGTCCATTTTCACATTTATACACTGATAGCAGGGTAATGCACAACTGCCAGCTGCTTAGCTTTAGATTCTGAAATCTATTTTTGGGCAGGGCAAACACAGCCCGACCATCCTGATTAATCTGTCTCTGTCACATATCTCAGTTGTATTTCTCTTTATCAGATCTGGGACCAAGTTGTGCCTTCATTGTCTGTCTCTGTTCTGCCAGAAGTGGCCACTGGACAGACATTGGTAGGCAGAGGTCTCGTACTCTCTCATCTCATAGCCAGGCAGAGGTCCAGATAATCCCTATAGAGGCAGCAGATCACTGTCTCTCAGTGGCTGAACAGCACCAAACTAGGAAGGCTGATAGGAGGAGTAATTAGTGCTTAACAGCACACTTGGTGTGTCTATGGGGGAGAGGGGGGAAAAGAAAAAATGAGACAGAATAGAAGCAGTGGAAAAGGACAGATGGAGAGAGAGGGCTTGTCCTTGTAAAGTCACTGTGCTCCCTTAGAAAACCAAGAAAAGTAATTGCATATAAGGTGTTTTTTTCCACAGTCCTCATTAGCAAAATGGTCTCCCACAGAATTCAGGTTATAAGGCAATGTACTTATAGTGGCTCTGCTATTGTATATTAGTCTTATCCTTATGTATGCATGCATGCATCTATGCATTCAGTCAGTCTGTCAGCCTGTTGACCTCAGTACATAGTTGCAGAACAGCTGTTCCTTCAAAAGTTTTGGTGCATGTGTAGGTCAGCGCTTACTGTGTCTTTTATTAAGTGTGTCCCTCAGTCTGATTCTGTCCTCTGAATGTCCTGTGCTGCATTTGTTACTAAGTGACAGCCCTGGACATTAAGGTCAGAACACCAAGGCCACTGAAAACTTCCTGCTGTCAGAACTTTTAGACTTGGGACAAATTATAATTGGTGATGTGATTTTTGAAAGACACAGAGATCTTTTGTTTTAAACCAAAGCAAATATGTAAATGTGCAACATTTGGTAATGGGGTCTGCATTTGGTTTGTACCAAATGTACGGTTTTAGTTTGTACTCTTCCTTGTAGTGCTTTCCTCTTTGTCCAAAGACATAATGAATTTGATAGTAATAATCAAGGTTAAGTTGTTTTGAGAAATTTTTTGAGTGTATTTTGAGCTCGTAACACATTTCTTCTTTTTAAATTTAAAAGGAAAAAAGTCTTAAGGGCTTTACTTTTCAGAGCAGCTTTACTAAAATAAATTCTCCCTCATGTATTAAAGGTTTTTTCTATAATGTATCAACACAAGCATATCAACAACTGCAAAATGTAATAAATACAAAACACTCGTCTCCTTTTCCACTTAAGGGTGGCTGTTAATCAGGAGGTAGGCTGAGGGTGGATTGATGCCCTGTCTGCATATCTGAGTGTCCGTGAGCAAAATACTTGTGGTTTTGTTACTTGGACAGTATAAAAAAAGATGTTTGCAACCACCATGAAGTTTCAGATTGAGCATTTTTGCATTTTACCTCTCAAATGAGAGGTAAGGTCTTGTTTTCCCCTCTACTATACAATCTGTTTGTTTTTACTACCAGTCTTTCTCTGCTGCCCATGCAGTTTAAGAGATTTCCACACTGACTTCTTTTTTAGACCTATAAGCTATGTCCGTCTTTTGTATAGTTTATGGTTTGCATGACTAAGTGAATACAATAGTGTAAAACAGTGGCTCACCCAAAATGCAAAAGGTCCCTGGTTTGAGAGCAGGAGGAGACACACACACACAGAAAAGAGGTGTTGGGAATAGCATCCTACATAACAATATGTATCAGCTCAAATATGTGGATCCATCCATTGTGGTGACCCCATGTGAATAAGGGAACAACTGAAAGAAGATGAATAGCAGTATAAAGCACTTTAAGTGGTCAAAAATAGGCAAGGAATCTATAAATGTCAGACCTTTTATCTCAGTTTAAAAAGGCCAGTTTTCTGAGTTTCAATGAACTGAAGTTGTGAAGCAACTAGAAATGATTGTACTCTGTTGCAACAGAGTCACTGACATTAAGGTCACTTGGTTTCGAGAGAAACGAGGGACAAGGAGTTTGATTTCCCTGTTGGAGTCAGGACCCTTGAGAAGTCTTTACCCTGGAAAACCAGTGAAGAGAAATGCTTTAATAAACACACTTTGATTAGACTTCTACTCCCAAAACATCTCACACAATTACACCGATTAACACAGGTAATTAAACTCCTTAAGGGATGCACACATTTGTTTGTTGTGGTTTTTATGAGTTGAGAAACAGAAGCGTACATGTGTCTTTGCCTGTAGATAAAGTCAATTAGTAGTTAGAACTTCTCACAAGTGAATACAGGTATGAATTAATGGACAAGATATTGCAGAAATGTGCACTAATTTGTTTTTTGTTTTTTTGTTTTTTTACCTATATGCAGTTTATTAAACAGACTACACACAACCAACTAATCCATTTTTGTGAGACAGGTGAGTGAAATGACTATTGGGGGATACCTGAGTTCAAGTGATGTCAGCAGGAGTTTGAGGTGGATTACTTATACGACTGTCACTCTGTGACAACCAGGTGAATCATAGAGCGGAGAGAAGACGAAGAAAAGGCAGAGTGATGGACAGGGAGGGAAAAAAGAGGAAATGGAGAAGGGAGGAATGTCAGATCTGGTGCATTGGAAGTGATCTTGGCAGGAAACCCAAGTTACCATAGCGACCTGGTAAAAGCTCTGCAGCAAGAAGCAAAAGAAAAACAGAGAAAGAGAGGAAGAGAGACCTTGAGGTATTGTCTCTCCCACTGCATTGGTCTTTCATAGCAATATTTTGAGCATGTGTGGCACTTAATTAATGTGTATGAATACACGTGTTTGCCACAAGTGCACAACTGACTGTCAATACTCAATGCTTATTGACATCATTTATGTAGTATTTATCAGGACGATAATGGAAAAGCTTTCAACTATTACTTCATCTATTCCATTATTAAACGCCAGTGAAGTAAATCAGGGTCCCGTTAGGCTCATCAGTGCCTAGCTACACAGTCTGGCAGTCCCTGGTTGAAAGGATATGAAGCAGAACTACATGTCCATTTATACGAGTGCAGGCTTTGTATTGTGGATAGTAATTGGTAGTCTTTGATGAGCTGGACTGCTAGGAGTGATGACTTTAATAAGCTTATTCACCAGCGTGAAGATTCAGATAGGGATTCTGCCATAGACAACCAAGGGGATAAATGAACAAATACGCCCACCCACACACATATATACAGCATACAGTATATATCCTGATCACATCATATGAAGCTACATGAGGTAGTATTTCGTTTTTTTTGCAGCTGTGGTAGTGTAGCTGTTGTTATGACCTTTAGTTAGTTTGTGTGTACATGTTTGTCATCATGGCAAAATGTGGTACTGCAGCAGGAACTACTACCAACTTTGGCAGGTGTTAAAACATCTGTTCTTGTCTGTTTTCTGGCACATTTTGTCAACATGATTTCACCAGAATCGAGTAAGACGCAATCGCTAAGGTTTATAGGTGTGTATAAAGCTCAAAATAATACACTCTTTACCTTAATGCCCCCCCAGCGTGCTTTTGTAGTTGAACGCATTGACACAGCAGCTGTTCTGATTCAAATACAAATTGATTTTGATTTACTCTTCGCCAACTATTGTCACGGCGTGCCTGGGCAGACCGTGTGGGGTGAATGAGGTGGACCCAGGAGCAGACACCAGTGAGGAGACAGAACTAAACTTTAAACAGAAGACGAGCCTTTATTGTGGCTGATAACGGGTGGCAAAACAAAAGGCAAAATGCAAAAAACGAGGAACTAAACTACACTGGGAAAACTAAATGCTAAACTAACACAAAAACCTGAGTGAGGGGAAAATCCTGACAGCATGGAACATGGCGTGGAAACATGGCATGGATGACAGCATGAACAACAGAGCATGGATAACAGACGACCTGACAAGAACTCAATGAAAAGCACAGACTAAAATACACCGGAGATAACAAGAGGGATGGGGAACAGGTGTGAACACAGCAGGGACAAATCAGGGCTGACGAGACTAAGGAAGCAAAACTAGACACTTTGACATGAGACAAGACCTTCAAAGTAAAACAGGAAACACAACAAAGACAGATGCAGAGACACGGGCTTTACATAGGGAACTGGCAACGAAGGGACACAAGGGTAGGGATAACAGAACATGGAAACAGAGGGAGCACAAAGAAACATGAAGGCAAGGGACCTGAAACAATACATAAAAATAACAACAACTTAAAATGCTGGGTCACCGACCCAGGACCATGAC
>VOQK01003725.1:47693-66120 GCA_015052645.1 Benitochromis conjunctus | reverse complement strand
GGACCCGGCCCGGGTCCTCCGAAGCATGCAGCCTAGGTTTGCGGGATCTCGCAATAGTTTTGCGGGATCTCGCAAAAGTTCATCTTAATTTTTTTTTCTCCCATGTCCCTTGCAGGGCTCCGTATTTATGTGTGTGTAGTACATATCAGTCACATTAAAAATACCCAAAAGCTGCTCAACTAATGTCTCTACTCGATTTGGTCTTAAGATAAAAGTGATGGAATGAAAACTAAATGTATACAACACTGATTAACATGTTGCTCTTTACTTCTCAGCTTTGGCTACTGTTTTGTGTAGGGCAGAACTGATGAGACATTCAACTCAGGACGACTAAATCTTCTGCAAATCTTAAGCTCCAAAGTCTCAAGGGTCCCTCTGTGAGGAATGCAGAACATGTTATGTCACACTCTCCGAGGGTTTCAGTTTGGACCAGGGTGGTAGACCAAAAACATCGTCTCATTTCCTTTTAACTTACCAAAAGAAACTTTGTATTTGCGATTTATGCATGAGTGACATTCATTTGTTTAAACAGAAACGGGTAAGCTGGGCTTGCAAATCACTTCTGTGAAACAGTCCCAAAATAATCAAAAAAGGAAAGCCAGAAAATCTTAAGCTGGAATGACTAGAAAGTATACAACCCTGATGGCCATATCCTGAGGTTAGAGGGAGTGATGAAGGCAGTATGATGCCAACTAACAGAGTTCCTTCATATTCTTATTGATACATTTGGGCTACTTAATTAATCACCCAAGAGTAATAATGTTAACCACTCCCCTCAAGTCCAGACTTTGAGCTTTGAGCTATTCATAGAGGTTTTAGTATGAAATGTACATACACAAAAGTCATTTGTGCCATTGAGCTGGTTTCCAAGAAGTGCATCTGAGTCATTCTGATGTTGGAAGGTGTTGCGTGGCCGAGTGTCTGCACTTGACACACAGACACACATACAGGAGCAACATTTGCTCTGCTAGCTGATAACCATCAGGACACTGAAGGTAGAAAATTCAAGTTGAAATTGGAATGGCCACGCTTGTGTAAATGTAATCTACAAGACTTTCCCCACTGAATCCTTCCCCAACACTATGCTCGTCTTTTCTCCTCCACCACCACCACCACCATCTTTTCACTCACTCCTCCTCATCCTCCGCTGTCATGTTTTCTGGCACATACATTGTGTAGATTATCTGCCATTGCGTCTGTCAAGTTCCTTTTTTTAATGGATACCTCCTTATCACAGTGACTGCGAGCCATCTGTGTAATCCTAGAGCAAAACGCGGCTGATTATGAATGGTACAGGATGCATGGTAGCTTTGTTTAAAAACTTAATTGGCTACAGAAAAAATATGTGTGTAATGCAATCAGCTGACCACTAAAAACAAGAATGGTTGGAATAAAAGTTCTATTACAATAACTATTTTTTCTGGTATTAATCATAAGTAGAGTAGCTAAACTGAACAGACAGTAGTTGGTTATTCAGCAGTATTGATTCTTACTCACAGCAGCCACTAGAAAATATTTTGCCAATTTTCTCTAAATTTCTCCACTGCAAAAGATCCATCGAGACTAAGCAGCAAGCTACTTTTGGGTCTGAATAATAAAGCCAGTGCACTTCTTAGTTATGTCTATGTCTTTGTGTCCATGGTTAAAACATCTTAAAGCGAGTGTAGGTAGCTTATTTTGGCCCAGAGATGTGTGTTTCTGTTAAGATAACAGTCTTGTGAGACAGCATTTTAGCAAAGGACCTAAAATGAGGTCTTTGTGGTCGATACATGGATCCAATACTCTCAGCTAGTGGATATGATGCAATATTTACTATTTTCCTCTGGATTAAGGAGCTTAGACCATTTACTTTTTCAAATACATAGCGATTTTGTTCTTGTGAACATTGTGAATGTTGACTCATTGGCTCATTCACAATGTTTCGATCTGACTCTTGTACCTTATATATCTTGTAGCAACTCTGCGGCTGGTAAAAGCTAGAGCGAAATACGAGGTGCTTGCACTTGTAATTGTTTCTGCTACTGTCTCTAACAAAGTTCCTGGATCCGACTTCAGTGTTGGCACTGACCCTGCCCTTAACACTGTAACTATGACATGTAACAGGATCAAGCAACCTGCTGCTGGAACCATAAGAGGAGGATTCATTTGAGAGACTATGGGAGGATACTGTAGCTACGTGGGGACAAGGGCTGGATTAGCAGGTGGAGCTGATGTGACCTACATTTATAAAGAGCCCTTCATCATTCATGACCTACAGTTAAGGTGGAATACGTGGTGGAGACGTTGAAGACCACAGTGAAGACAGGACCCATTATGAGAAGTGAGAAATACAATTCAAACTATACCGCTGATTTTATCTGCAACTTGTACTCAGAGGAGGACGTTTGTCTTTGACTAAAGAAAATACAAGAACATCCTTGAACATATGCAGCATGGTGGAAAACCCAGACAAAGTCTGCAGACAAGCTGAAGGAATGCTACAGACATGGGCACATCTTTACCAACTTTCATCTCAAGATGCAGCCTGTGACATGAGGGCGCGTGAGGAAGATGACTTTGGTTTTCCAGCCTCTGGCAGAACAGACTGACATCGAACAGCATATTCCAATGGCTAAGACCCATCCAGAAAATCATGGACAAGTACAAAGTCAGCCTAGATAACTCTAAAAAGGGCCACAATAGAATATGTTATCAAAATGAGAGAGGTTTAGTTCATCAGTAATTTATATATGTCATTATTTATTGACCAGGCATGGTCTGATGACCTGCCTGTCTTCTCTGAAAGCACTTTGTAAACAGGGTGGCTTTGGATCATGAGGTAGAGCAGGTCATCTATTAATTGGAAGCCAGGGAAAAAGAAGTTGCTGATTGCTTCAGTCTGCATGCCAAAGCCAAAGTATCCCTGGGCAAGATGCCGAACCTCGAGTTGTGCCTGATGCTTTCATTGAATATTAGACGGAAAGCACTAAGACGTTTATGAATGTATGTGTGAATGCTGTATAAAGCACATTGAGCGTGTACAGTAGAAATGCGCTATATAAAAACCAGTCAGCCGTTGGATTACCGGCATGTTGAGGTCAGCTAGTGTGATGACAGAGAAGATGGCCTTGTGCAAGTATTTGCATATTTATTCTGTGTCTAGGGGCGATAAAGAAGTATATGTCAACAAGACGTTAAAACATAGGGTAATAAACTCAAACTGATAGTAAACATGGTTTCTTTAACCATGATCATTATTAATGACCCCAGTCACATGTATAACTAAGCTCCTAAAGGTCATGTCAGAATACAGAGGCAACCTACATAATTGTTTACAGCCCAGGACTTGCTGTACTATTATTTACTAATTATTAATATACGTTCTAACAGTATAAAAGTTTCTCCTGTGGAAACACGGGGATATGTGTGCTTGTGAGTCTAAGCACCAAGTTCAGGTTCATTCTCAGAGAAATGATGTTTATCTATAGAATAAAGCTCCAGATGAACGCATGTTTAAATGTGACTAGTAGCACTTTGACACGTCGGTACAGCTAGAAAAATACTCTATACAGCACTGTGCACAAGCATGAGTAAATACTAATTTCTCCATATTTTTTTTTTATTGTTATAGTGGTTTTGAATTGTGGGTTAATTGAAATTTGTTTATTTATACTCTTTTGCAACATGTCCTCACGTTTCATAAAAGGCACTACACAAAGTTTTTATTATTATTATTACAGTTTTCGAGGCTGAAGGTCATTCAAAGTTGTCTTTGGGACATGGGCTGCTTCTTCGCTCATTTTCAGTCCAGTCGCTGTACCAGGACAATGTTGTTTGTGAACACTAACACTGACCTATTAATCGATGGATGAGCTACTGTTGTGCCCACAAGTAATAACAACTTACTAAAGAACTAATTATAAATAAATATATTTTCAGCACTTTGTTACTAACATAATATAAAGTAGCATTTTTGCACCAATAGGGCGACTCCTAAAGAGCTATAAGCTAAAAACCTGCCAGAATGGTGTTCAGTGTATGGACAACTAGAGGACCAAAGAGGAAGTGGCATCTCAGATAAACTGTATCTGACCTAAGAAATCATAAAAAAACAAAAGACTTGACACGAGACCTGAGCGATGGATCTGGCTCTTCATTTGAGTGTTTACCGAAGCCTCATTAGAAACAAAAGTGCAACTCCCTGCGAAGGGCAAGGGCTGTACAAAAACTCTGATATTTTATCCTAGTTTTAGCATTGGTAATATGGAAACCTCAATAATGATATCTGCATTGTTTTTATAGATTACTTGTGCTGATGTCAGCATTTTCAATATGAAAATGTTGTGTAGTATATTAATCTGTTTGTATCATTGTGAAGTCAATTATTTGTTGTATTGAAAAAGTTATATTTTCAAGAGCTCAAACAATGAACAGGGCTCATTGTTTGGTGCACCCAAATTTTAAACCGCATTGCTTAACTCCACAGTTTTACATGTTCACTTTTTTTATTTGAAAATTGCTGTCCATACAGACCATATTGATTTGTAAATGATTGACTAACAATCTTGTCAACACAAAGTTCTTTATTTGGAGCACAGCTCCACAAGAAAGACAAGTTACTGAAAAAGTGCTTGTGCTTAAAGTGCTTCACTGAGCTGAAATGTTAATCATCATCTCGGCCTCCTCTGATGTCCTGCTCGCTGCTGCCTGCTGCTGACAGGCAGTGGGGAGAGGGGACACTTGGGCAGTGCACTTATCGTGGCATATAATGTGTTTTCTGGATACACTGTGCTTTTTCAGTGTTTCAATTCGAAACGTATTAGCGCCAGTCACAAATGCAGTATAACAAAGTGTCGTGCCAAATTAGGTATCCCCGACAGAATTAGTTTCCCCTGCGTGGGGAGCACGCACTGGGCTGTCCAAACCACAGACAAACAGTATCACACATTCTTGGTTTTTAGTTCACAAACACTTCTTATAATGACTTATTGCTCCTGAAACTTTGGAGGTTTTAGCTCAGTACAGTTCAGTACAGTTACAGAAGGATGCAAATAATTATCAGTCAAAGTGTCCTTGGTATTTTGAAATAATCCCATCTGATAACACGTGAGAACAATAAATGTATCATTTTCTGTTGTGACCCACAAACTGAACGGTCATGTAACAACACTCATTTTTCACGTTGTCACTAAAACAGTTCACTACTTCCACGTCTAGTTGGTTGTAATGGAGGCGGAGTTAACTGGATCCGCTCTCCCTGCTCAGCGAATGCTCCAGATGCAGGGGCAACAAATTCTGTCGGGGATACCTACCTTGCAACAACACCCCATGGTCTTTCCACACTCACTACAGTAAATGCAGTGCATCATGTTGTCAGCTTTACTGTATCTTTGCCAGAGGAACTGGTCAGGCCACTCTCCTCCAAATGTATACACTTTCCCCCTTTTACTTACAGCGGGCTCTGGCTCGGAGTCGATCATATGTAGCTCAGTATCTGATGCCGTCTCCGGACCAGTGTTAGACATAACCTGAGAGGCTGATGGCACCGTGTCAGAACACTGGCTATGAGTTTTGGACAGATCAGGCCTTAACTTAACAAAAAAGTTATCAATCGTTCTTTTCATCTTTTCTCATCACCCACAGCTACATCCACCTAGGCTACTCACTTCTCTCTATCTGCCTGCACTTTCAAACATACACACACCTACAGGAACATCTGGACCACGGCCAATCAGAGAGGTCCCGCCTTTGACTATCTCTGATTGGCTTAGACCACGATATGGGCATAATGTGTGTGCCTTGATGAAGGGGCTTGTGTCACCCATTATATAGCTTTAAAGTATGATTCTATGAAAATAAATTGTTTCCTAATTCATGTGATCCTGACCTTTGACGTATGACCTTGACGCATTACATACTAAGATGGTGTATTTTATTGTCCTTATCCACATGATTGGAGCAGCACTGGATGAAATCTTTGGCGTCTATAAGCTGTAAGTGTAAATCACTGTGATGTCGTCGTGATGTCAAGTACAGCTCTCTCATTGCCCTTTCATATGATACATTACTTGAAATTATTAGTTTTTCAAAATCAATAGACTACTAAAAGAAATTACAAGAACGGTTGCCTAAAGTTGCGTACCCACTGTGAGCGATTCGCTTGTCACACATTGCTATGAAGCTGCCAGCTGGTTGCTTGCAGACATTGCAGGCCACAGTTGCCTTGGTGGTCACTACATTGCTGCAAATTGTTTGCAGTGTGTACAGAGCTCACGACAGTTCAGGGTGTGTTGAAGAATAATGGTGGTCGTACAAATATTGACTTTAGAGCTCATTAGAATTTTTTAAACACTGCTTTTGTCATATGTATATTTATATAATGTATATTTACAGGTTTCAATATATTATTCCACTATTCCTAGTGAAATATAAAGAAATTAGGCATGTCTCAAAACGTTTGCACAATGCTCTGTTTGTGCAATAGTGCAAAGATTATTTAGTCATTTTCTGCCACATGTCATCATTTTGAGTACCATAAGCTAATACTTGTGACACCAGCTGTGGGCAAATGAGCAATGAGCATGTTTGACTAATTATAATGTAAGGTCTATTTAGGTGTTTGCAAACTACAAAAACTGACTTTACTATGAATACTGGGAAGTCAATTTTAAATTAATTATTTTTTCTAGTTTCCATCTCCACAGATGCTGTAAAACCATCAAAAAGAAGTACATGTTTCCATGCACTAGCACTGATATCTTTATGTTGTTAAGGAAATGTGAACACTCAAGCATACAGCAAACAATGGAAAATACAATAGGTAGCAGATTATTATTGGTCCTGAACATCAGACTCTTCTGAGAGGCTCAGCTAATGTTTGAAAGTGAAATTTAATGAATGGAGCCACCTGCAGTAGGCCCTGTTGCACAACCTCACCACCCCCACAATATACACACACAAACGCCCTAACAATGAGATCAGCAGAAGGGAATATTTGAGGAGACTGGTGGGGGATTAATGAGAAGGAGATTAGAAGGTGGGTGGCTCTCTCTCTATGTATTTGTGTGTGTGTCAGTAGTTAGCCACTTGAGTGTCACCACAGCTCTGGTCGGGGACAGGATTGTTTTGAGTTTGTCTTAGCGGGACAAGGCTAGCAAGCAGTCAGAAAGGCAGGAGTAGGTTTAAAGAGAGCTGCTGGTGGCCAGACAGAACCAGACACGGAGATGACTGAGCAGACTGGTATGTATGACAGCTCTGCACTGAGAAGCCCAGCCAGAGTAATGACAGGTCATACGCTCTGAGCATGCAAAGCAGAGAGTGGAGAGATGGCAACTGGCATCTTGGTTTGGTAAAGGTGTGTCTGTTTTACTTGTTGCAACAAGTCATATGTATATTGCTAAAAGCCAGTTCTGTATTTAATGTAGCAGCAGATCTTTGACTTTAATATGAATTTACTTTGAACAGTGTAGATAACAAGGAAGTGCTCTATAGTGCAGTGCGGTCTGTTTAAGATTGGATTTTGTTTGGATTTAGAAACAAACCAGTCTCTAAAAATGATTCTATTCAATCTCCTGAATTGTGTTCGTGGTATATCACAAACACATTTTCACTCTGTGCCATTTATTTTATTGCTCTCTTACTGGTCCTCGTTTTCAATCAACTAATCATATAGTAAAAGGGATAGGACCTGTCAGTCTCGTAACACAAATGGAGACGTTTCAAGTGAGTTTAATATAGTGAAGAGGTCAATTCTATGATCATATTTCTAAACCTGATCAAACCGACAGCAAAAAAATAGACAGTGGGGAAAAAAACATTTAAAGTACAAAAAACAATACAACATGAAGTGGAAAGGTTAATAATCAAACCCCACTCTCTTATGTGAATGTCTGATGAGTCCCACCGCTGCCACCTCAACGTTCTTAAACAGTCCTTTTATTAGTAGTAGAGTTTGCAGAAAGCAGAAGTGAGACTAAAGCTTAGACATGGAACATTTTTATGACACACAAATGACACCTGAAGATAAGCTCGATACTGAAATCTAAATCAGCTAAATTCTAAACAAATGTAGAGTCCAAGAAATTCAGCTCCATGAATTTTAATTCATTTCCCACAAAAATCACAGAGGAAAATGCTCATTAATACTTATTAAAGTAAACCACTGTTTTTCTCTACTCAAAGCACTTTACACAACTTGCCTCATTCACCCATTCATTCATGAACTGTGTGTGAATGTCATACAAGCACAAACAGAGTCTGTCCAGCCAAACATTCACACACATTCACACTCTGATGGATGCATCGGAGAGCGACTTGGGGTTAGTATCTTGCCCAAGGATATTTGGCATGCAGACTGGAGCAGACGGGGATCAAACCACCAACCTTCCAATTAGCAGATGACCTGCTCTAGCTCCTGAGCTGCAGCCACCCCACAACACCCCACTGTTAAATGTCAAAATAAACACAAGAAGGTAGAGACAGTATCACTGAAACTATTCCAATCAGACTTCAACATGAAAAAATAAGCATTTGTTCGCTGCTTTGATGTGAGGAAGGTTACGCTGCTCAACACTCCACACAGCTCGTGTTTTCACTGTCTTTTCAGCATTTCTCTCTCTCCGGAGTGCAAGCTTCAGTGCATCACACATTTATCTTAGATCATTTACGTGTATTTCCATTGGACTTGAGTCAAAAGTGAAAGAAACAAACATACATTTTGTATTTCAAACTTTTCCTCAGTTTTCATTACTTCCACTCCAAACTGAAGAAGGGAACAGTGGGGTGATCTAAACTCCACAGTTTTATTTTATTTTTTAAATACTGGATTAAGTATATAGTGAGAGGAGGGAAAACATTTGAAAGAAAGCTGCAAGGCGCTTGTGTTTTGCACTTTTGGGACACTTATTTTGTATTTAAGTTTGTACATTTCCAACTGAATGACACCGGGTATCAGGGTACCACAAGCGTATCAGAGCTTAAAAATAACAGCTGTGCATCATCAGTGAAGCATTACTCCTCACTGCACAACAACTCTGATAAAAACTAATGGAAAGCAGAGGATGAACATCCTGTTTACATCCTAAGAAGGTAACATATGAAGCTGCTTTTAATGTGTAACAAAACTGTCTTACATGCACTTTATAACTGTAAATAACATATGGATGTCATCTAATTCCTTTCACAGATCAGCTCACATAAGACATGCAGGTGCAAGTAGAGCCAAAACTGAAGCTATGCTCATAAGAAGGGAACAAACAGAAAATGAAGTGCTGCTGGATTCATCTGAAATGTGAAGACCAAATAATGAAGCCAACACCAGCAGTGTTTGCTGCTCTTGGCTGGACAGGCTCTGTTTGTCTTAGTGTCGGGGGGCAAAGAGAGCTGGCAGCTGAATGGAATTCTTCGAAACACCAAATAAACCCATATTAAATTTCCTCTGCAATGCTTTGGGGAGAGGCCTGAATATGACGGGGAGGACGGACAGAAAGGAGGACAGCAGGAGCTCATTGTGTAGAGGCAAAGGAACGCTGCAAAGTAGGTAGGTAAAGAGCTCAAAATATAGAGAGGGGAAGGTGAGGAGAGACTAAGAAAGATGTTTGCAGGCTGTGAAGGGAGGATATGGAAAAGGTCCAGAGGGAAATGGAGAGTGCAAGGTCACTGTGGATGTAGAGGGAAAGCTGTGAGAAAGGTGAAAAAGAAAAGAATAAGAACGGCCATAGTAGAAAGACATGCCAAACAACTGAAAGTCACTGTGCACGCCCCAAATTGGATTCCTACCAGAAGAGAGGCACTCCGGGCATTTACCGGTGAATGCGTCAGTGCCCTGCTTTTGTAATGGTTAATGTTACTGTGCACAGGTCTGAAATGAAGTTGAGCATCACACAGCTTTTTGTGGCCACTGCTGCAAAAGTGAATATGTCATTCATGCAGAACAGATGCTGTGAAGTCTACGTACATCACAGTTTCTGCAAAGGAAGCAAACAAATGTTAGATTAATTATTAGACAAAGATAATCTGAGGTTATGATGATTAAATGTATTAATGGAAAAGGATCCCCAAATGTACTTGACCCTGTGTGAAAAAGTAATTGAACTACAATTAACAACATTTGCTAGAAAGCTTAGTTCAGTCCTGATTACTGCCAGACACACTGAATCAAGATATAACAGTAGACTAAAAAAGGAAAAGTCACGCCACAATCTAAAGACACTCAAGAACAGATGAGAAACAATGTCAATGACATCATTCTGGAAAAGATTACAAATCCATTTCTATGGCTGCGGAAAATCCAGCAAGCCACAATGTCCACTGATAGAGACTTCAAACAGCACTGAACCTTCCCAGGAGTGGTGGGCGTGTCAATTACACATCCAGGAAACAACGAATCCAAAATATGTAAGAAGTATGACAATCTGGAGCTGCTTTGCTGCTTATGGACCAGGACAACTTGCTGTAATTGATGAAACCATGAATTCTGCCCTTCTACCGGAAAATCCTGACATGGAATGTCTGCCATCAGTTTGTGCCCTGGAGCTCAAGAAAACTAGGGTTATGGAGCAGGATAATAATCGGAAACACACCAGCAAATCCACCTCTGAACAGCTCAAGAAAGAAGGTTTTGGATGGCCAGGTCAAAGCCCAGGCTTAAATTAGATTAGGATACTTTGGCATGACCTTAAACATCTTGTTCATACTTTAAAAAAAAAAAAACTTTAATGTGGTTAAAACAATTCTGCAATGAAGAGTGGGACAAAAATTCCCTCAGAGTGATGTGAAATACACATTGCCAGTTATCATAGGCACTCCAGGTACTCCAGTGTCCCCACAAAGCCTGCATGGGGTCAGGTGTGGTTGGTGATTCTAAACTGACTGCAGGTGTCACTGGTTGTCTCTAAGTGTTAACTGTGACAGACTTGGTGACATGTCTATGGTGTACCCTGCCTCTGGCCTTTATTGGATAGGCAGATCTGAAACATGTAGCTGTGACTAATATGTAAAGAAATTAGGAAGCAGAAAATACTTTTTCATAAAAGTGCAGCCTGATACAAAGATGTTGGATAAGACGTGAATTGTCCAGATGTGATATTTAAAAATGAGAGCAGATTAACTCTCACTGTGAGTGAGTTGTAAAATAAACTTTCCACGGACCACCCCATGCTGTCACAGAGCTTCGCGATCATCATCTGGTGAATCTCTCTAATCTAAGCGGACCCTGGTGGACTTTTGGATGCAGAGTGTGACAGAGCAGACTGAGGAAACTGGACATTCAAGAGGGCCCAGAGCAGAGCTGATGCTTCTCTGCACTGAAAAGAGCCAGTTGAGTTGGTTCAGGCATCTAATTAGGATGTCTGCTGGACACCTCTTAGGTGAGGTGTTTCCAACACTGACCGGAGTCTCCAAAGCAGACTCGGGACACTCGGAAGGGAGATTTGGCTGGCAGCCAATGTCTCAGTTTCACCACACAAGAGCACGAGGAGGTGGCTGGGGAAAGCAAAGTCTGCCCCAGGTAAGATATCACATACAAGGATGGATGGATTCTCAGAAATCATTCAAATCAGTGACCAAAACATGAAAATACAGGGTCATCACATCATATGAGCACTGTGTTTAATAACTGTAACAGTTTCGCAATGGCCCCCCTACTTCCCTTAGCAACTCAGTACTTAGCCGCTTGTCTGCCGATGACATGGGAAGAAAACAAAGCTAAAGCAGACCATCGCAAAGACAAAAAATGATAAATGCAATCACTTATTTATAAATGAAACTCAACAGCACAAAGCTCCAGGTGCACCAGCAAGAATCCCACAAACCAGAGCTATAGGCTGTGAGACAGCTAGAGGTCTGCTTTGAGGATTATAGCCTCCACTTCTCCCTCTCTGCCCCCCTCTCACTGCTCTTTCTGTCTCTCATTCTTTCAGCCGAAGGGACATCTGGAGTGCATTAAAGCACTGAGGACATTGGATCTCCCCAGAGCGCTCGACTGGATGGGTGGCCCACTGTAGCCCCTTTTCAGCAGCAGGACCCAACCCTTCCTGATTGATAGAGGGAGCCCCACATGCACACTTAACACTCACACACATCCTATATGGCTGACATACACCATAGACCACTGACACACTGGTAGTGCTGCTAACGTGGATTAATTTGAACACGTGTTTTTGCTCCTTTCAGTGTGTGCAGTTTGGCCTATCAATCATCCATTGATACATTTTATGTGCTGTACATTCCTGCAGTTTTAGCCCATATATTAGTGAAGTGACTTTGAAGCAAGCATGTCGACACTAAGCACAAACCGGCTTGGTTTAATAGAAGCTCCTCACATATGGAAGTAATATAGGAACATGGATACTCTGATCCTCACTGACAACATGTAGTGACTAAGGTTTTTTACAGCAATCCTCAACACCTCATTCACAGAAATAATGAAGCAAATCAAAACCCATCTTATTTTTTTCCACGATTGTACTTTTTCATTAAAGTACAGGAAAGACCTTTCTATAAGAGTCTTTCCTCCACACGATTAGAAAACACAAACTTTCTCAAAGAGGGAAAGTTCAAAGAAGCTCCTCATTTCCAGTAAATTGCTTTGCCTGATTTGCCATTTCAAATAAATTGCAGTGTTGGCCAAAATTTGCAATTCACTGGAAGTCGTCCCCTCAGCCACACAGAAGAGGTTAATCCATATTTCGCGTTTGAATATAAGATGGAAAAAGAGAAAAAGGGAAGATAGGTAACTCTTTGCCAGGAGATGGGGAGCTGAGGGGAGGGGAGTAGTGAGAGAAACTGTGGGAGTGGAGGAAAAGGCGAGAGAATGGGAAGAAACAGGCGTCATTTAGAGTAAATGGCATCCAAAAACCCTCTCCAATTATCTTTGCCTACCATGCCAGTGAGACTGACTTAATTAAAATGACTTGAGAGGGAGGGGAGAGAAGAAGAATCTGCCAGTGATTGAGGGGGCAGGCAGGCGACGTATCTGCACTGAAACACAAAGCTCAGGCATCGCGCAGGCTGTCGACCACTCTCCCTTTTCAATTCTCGACTTCAAAAGTGAATAAAGAAATACTAATAAAAAGAGAGGGGGCTCTCACCATTTGCAGCCATGTAATTGCGCTATTTAAATCCTACATTTTTTATCATTGTTGGAATATTGGTCGGGAGGGGGTTGAGTGTATTAAAATGGATAGTAAAACAGCTTTTTTTGTTCTTCTTTGACTCCCCCATACCCTCACCACCTATAATCCTCGTGCCTTCTTTCTCAGAAAATCCTCTGACAGTGACCTTTTCGCATGAGGTCTGTTTCTATGGAAACAACGTCCAGCCCATCTACGTTTGGTGTTTTCCTGTCACTGGGCTGCCAGAACTGGCCCACTTATGACTAAGAAGAAGAATGCGGCACATTTCAAGATCCGTCTCCTGTTTGCTGTTTCCACTGGTGTGCAGCCACAGGCCCGGGAAGCAGCAAGGAGCATCTGCTGTGGAAACACGTGTGTGTGTGATGTCTGAAGCCTAAAATGTTCCACTCCTGCGGATGTGAAATCGTACAAATCTCATGTTTCATGATGCTTTAATTTCTGGGTTTTGTGCATCACACTCCAGCAGTAATTTTGACTTATTTTAAAGATATTTTCCAAAACAACAATTACCCCAAAATAAGGCTTCTAAAGATATCCAGGTTGACAAAGATATAATAACATCAGCAACTATAAAACTATTCACAAACAGATCACTGAGCTTATTATTTCATCTCTACATCAAATAAGACTGACTCTGGGTTACTCGCCTTTCATTTATTCCTTTATTGTTGCAGCCAGCTGTACATGTGATTTATTTAAAGTGGCAGTTCATCTTATCAGTGTAAGTCTAAAATGCTTTTGCGAATGTTTTGCAAGCGTATCTTGTGGCAGTTGCAACCCCAGATATAACAAACAGAAAAACAAGACTTCACTGTAAGAAGCCATTAGAAATATGATACAAACAGGTACCACCAACAAGGTGCACTGAAGCTATACTACTTAGCTCATTCCAGTACTATTAAAATTATGAAAATTATTACATACTTACCATTTTCACACACATTCACACTTAGCATTAACACGTGTCATGGACGATCCGATTATAGGCAGACAACTCTAATGTGTCTGCTTAGGATGTGCAGCCACGAGCATCTCTGTGTAAATGGAGCTCATCGTTCGGTTTGCAAAGACCGATTATTCTCCTTTCAACTGTCAGAAGGCAACAATTCAACTTCTGTTACCAGTTTGTCGAAAAAAGAAGAAGCAGCAATCAAAACAATATAATTCATTATAAAACTGTTGGCATATCAGTGAGTACTTAGTTCAACTAACACACTGGACGTCAAAGGAGGAGGCAGAACATTAACACAGCCCATGATACATTAATGTACACTCTAAATAGGAACCTGCAGGCTTCGAAAATGAATAGCAAAACTGCACTTCCCATAATGGCCATTGCTTAAAAGACGTTAAGAGTACGGTGGGTGTTTTTTCCCTCCTTATGTCCTGTGCACTGGAATGCTGGTTTCTGCTCGGCCTCAGATCTCCGTGTCAGTGTAGTTTGTTATAAGAGATTAATTAGCATATCAGCTTTGGGCACTGAAAAATAAGAAAAGTATAAAAAATAGAAAGTAACGGATTTGATCTTTTAGATGAAGTATCTTGTGTGCATCCTATAGACATGCTAGACTTTGCATCTTTATCAAGAAAATAGAGCTAGTGTGCTGTGGCAGCTGCTCTTTCGTAATTTAAGGATGGGTTTGCTTGCCAGCAGATTCAGACACACTCTGGCTGATGAAAGACGGATGAAACAATGTCTTTGTCGTTTTTGGTCGTTTTGTGTGTTAGTCTACACACTGCAGACATGTAATAACGTTAAAAACAATGTAAACGCTGATTTTGAACGATATGTCCTCGTTAAGTGTCATCTTGTTCAAGTGACATTAAATGCTTTAAACAGGTTTGTCACAGCCACTGAACAAATTTCCATTTAAACACAAGCATTGTGCCATTTCAATCTCAAATGTGCTTCTCCTCATAAGTTGCTGGCTTAAAAAAAGGAAGAAAAGAAAGAAAAAGTGAAGTAAATTGAAATTCATTTTGCACCAAAGTACAGTATGTGCTGCCAGTGTCAATAAAAAAAGCACTTCTCTGTCGCAAATACACACACATTCACACAGACACACACACACACACGCACTCCTCTCACACCTTGATCAGCCAATACACAATACTGCTCATGTGTCACAGCTAACACCTGTTACTGTGCTTTTGCCTTGTGAGCTTATTGTAACGGACTGTACAGAATCTTCCACTGAACACAATACAAACTCGCACCTGTCTCAACAAATGTGTTTGCACAGAAGGTTGGTGGGCGCTATAATTTCAAGCTAAAGTGCCAGGATGCACTGTATAGGATAATTGCCAAGACTCAGCAACCACTGTATCAATATACATTGACTGGAGTGGGCACAGACAGCTTGGATATAAATCAAAGCTTAGGAAAAAAAGACACAAACACACACAGCAGTGATTAAAACTTTGAAATCACCTCTTGGTGCATTTGTGTAAAAGTTAGTGCATTTTCAAGTCAATGCAAAACATGACATTTTAGTAAATAGAAAAAGAAGACAGAACTCAAACTAATCTAAGGCGATCCACTTTTTTCTTTCTTATAGTAAAAGATTCATTTTAAAAGTTACAGTAAGTGATTAGACAATGTCTGAGAGCTCTGAGGCCTGGAGATGAAAGAGCACCTCAGTTTATGTGAAACAGGGAGGGAGGAAGGAGGGTGGAGTTAGCATGACAACTGCTATTTTGATGGGGCCAAAGCCAAGTATCCCCACATATCCACTTTCCATCTTCTATTCATTGTCCATCCGCCAGCTTTTCCATCTCCACAGCCCTCTCTTCTCCTCTCCTCTGCATCCCTTGTCTTCTTTCTCATTCACACTGATATTCTCTCTTCATTCTTCTCTAAATTCACATCTTCCTCTTTCCACTGCCTTTCTCCTCCCCCATTTTCCCTGTTCTTCCCATTCCCAGTATCTTGGTCTTCGAGAGCTTCAGATTCCCTTATGTTGAGAAACAGAGGGAGAGTCCGAATATTAATCATCCCTGTGTGATTTCAGCGGGCTTGTTTGTTGTGTTTTTAGGGGAAGGAAGTTTTACACTTCACGAACTCTGTTGACCTCATTTCATGTCATCTTAGAGAAACATTTGATGATCATTATATTAAAGGTGGTACTGATAAAAGTAAGCGACTGCTCGGCACCTTTACCCCCCTAAGACTCACATGTGCCGCATACACAAACACACAGACACACACGAGACCACAGTCAGTCTCAGCTCTGGTTGCCAGGGAGACCGCCATACCAGGGCTCTGACCCAGGAGGTTTGGGACTGTTTTTCAGCCTCCCCACTGGCACCTCCCCCTCTGAAGCAGAAGAGATGGCAGCTGTAGGACAGCTGTTCCTACCAGGACCGAGCCTGAAACCACAACCACCATCCCACCATCAGTGCAGCCAGGACAACATATCAGGGGACAAAAAACACCCCAAGGCCCAAACGATTACACACATCTGTTTGTTTCACAATAAGTCTGTGCAAAAGATTCACACTGAATTTATTCTATATTTTAGCTTTAGGACATTGCTATATTTTTTATCATTACTGGATTATGTTAAACTGGCATCAGTTCACATGTGGCTTTAGATTTGGTACTGGTAAATACTTTAACCCTTAATTTACCACAGACAGGAAGAATGAGGTCTGTGCTTCACGTTACTTTACTCCTGAATCATTTTGACCTAGACACTAAATTATAATTGCTACTGAAAGATGAGAATGTTTTATTTTAAAGCTAAAATTGCAAAATAAATCCATTAGCCTGTATGAATCTTGGTTAACAAAGAGATAGGGATAAAAAGTATAACTGAGCATGAATTCTGTTCTTTGTCGTTCTTTGTATTGTTGTTGGGTTTTTACCTTACAATACTCAGTAAAGCGCCTCGAGGCAACTGCTAGGTAAAGTTGAAGGAGAAAAGCAGATTTTAGGCATTAGGTTTGATGAGGCATTCATGATTTTACTTATATTGTTGTTTTTTCAGACTGGTAGATAAGAAAATAGTGCTTTTTGCTTGAAATGTCAGAAATGAAGGTCTGGCTCTGGAGTAAATCATATTTTTCGACCATGGGCGTTATGCCATTTTTGAGAAACAGAATTAAGCATGTATTTAAACAACATATTTAAAAAGTTGAGGACAATGCTGAAACTTTTCTTACATCAAACTGAACAGGAATTCTTCCCAGCACTTAAAACTGGCAGATTTATAAACGTCTTGGAGGAAAACTGGTCGCACGAAATATTCAAATTAGGAGAAAGTCAGAATGTATCTTGTTGTCTTACTGTGATGAGTTGAGGATGTAGAAGGGTTTTGTCAGATATTCACATCAGACATTTTTACCTTTAACTCTACTGCCTGTAAGCTACATTAGAGCCTAAAGTTTAGAGAACAAAAACACCAGGATAGATTGTTTTACTAAACATTTTCATTTTATTGTAGCTTCTGTGGAACATTGTTTGTAAATTATGGCGGTTTGTAAACCTGCCTGGCGATTTTTAGGTGCATAGAACAATAATAAAACCAATCAAATCGATTGACTACGAGCAGATTTCTGAGCAGTGCATTAACACGGGTTTAGTCCCATCATTACTTGATTATACTTGCTCTGACTTAAAAACAGAAGCTGGTTGATCACAGGTACTGTGCTCGGGCATATCTCACACCTGTATAAGCAGCACACCTGTAGAATTAAAAAAAAACTATTCATTATTTAATATGTCAGTTTTTAACTAAATAATATGTTGTTTAAGTGAAATAAAATAAACATTGCATTGTTAAAAAATGAAATAAAAACTCAATTTTCCTCTACTTTCTGGCGTCCACAGCAGATCTAGCCTCTGGATAATTGGCCTGATTTCCACATACACTTTGCAATTCTTCCTCGCTATTTATATCACTCAATTTCCCCGAATAGTGCTTCTGGGATTCATATTTGTATGTTGTCCCAAGAACAGATGCATTTGCATTGTCTCTGATCTAAAACAAGATGACTAAAATTAATTTAGAAAAAATAAACAGTCAACCAATTAACAGCAGATCTTCCAACGATTGCTTGTATGTCTCAATGCAACACTCAAAATCCCACTATAAAGTTTATGCAGCACAATTTGGGATTTGTTCTGTAATAATTTGTCGTTTTTCAGAAAAGTTGTGAAAAACAAAAAAATTACTCCTACCCTGACCCCCCACTCCCCCCCCCCCCCCCCCCCCCCCCCCCCCCCCCCCACCCCCCCACCCCCCCCCCCCCCCCCCCCCCCCCCCCCCCCCCCCCCCCCCACCCCCCCCCCGCCCCCCCCCCCCCCCCCCCCC
>VOQK01003725.1:30828-46242 GCA_015052645.1 Benitochromis conjunctus | reverse complement strand
GGTAGCAAATGTGATGGAGGGGAAAGCATAGTGAGGATATTAATGAAGAACATAAGTGTCAAACAAAATCTAGTCACAAAAGTTTGGAGGGATATGTCTATTTGAAGGTGCATTTTGTATTTTGTTGCCCAACTAGTACCCAAAATCATTTCATTACTTCATAAAATATCGACATTATAATTTTAAGATATTTACTAAAATCTCAGCCCAGTAGGGCCGAATCACAACACGGGGAAACCACCAACTATCTATAAGCATCTAATTCATAATAAATATGTTGGGCTAGTGAGAATGACTTACAGCAAATGATACCTGTTAATAGTATAATATTTTTGGGGAGAAGTATGGACAAAAACCCCCATCTTATCAGATTCCCCACACTGCAATAAAAAGCTTCCGGCCATCATAGCAAATACAACGTAATGTACATGAATTACTTTTTTGAGGCCACTGAGTCCACTGAACTGCACTGATTGTGTTCTTTCAATGATCTAGAAGATATGTACCTTATTGTGTAGCAACTTTCAGACTTTTAAAAGAACTGCTTGAGTCTGAGACGACTGAAACAGCAGCGGGCTGCAGGACTTGAGCCAGATTGCCGTGGCATCTCTCCTGTCCTGCCACTCCCCAAGTCCATCCCCAACCCTCTCACTCCACCACTCACCAGCAATCTTGCCCCCTTTCCTGCCTCCTAAACTGAATGACAGGTGGCAGAAATCCGATCAGCATGGGCCTTCATCAAGGAAGCACTCCCATCTGAAACGGGCACATTGCCCACTCGCCCACCCGAGGGCCACAGCACATATTCTTGTGAGCCTGGTTGGTGTGTATGTGTGTGTGCATAAATCAGACAGAGGATGGGGGAGCAGGGCTACAATGGACACAGAGGCATCAGGGGGAGAAGACGGGGGAGTGTTAGGGGTGTAATGGACTTCTTGGCCAAGGAGCCAAGCGGCGAAGCTGGCACTAGGTGTCCAGGACTCAAACGGGAAACAGGAGGTTGGCTCCCACAATAGTCATCGCAAGAGTCCCATTGGGTCATCGACAATAGCAGGGCAACCGGCTGCTGCCAACAATGACCTCCAAGGCCTCACTGCTTGAACTGAGAGATCCCACCCTTCAGCACTTTCCTTTTAGCACTCCCATACAGCTAAGCAGGGATTATTATTAGGGACATGTATTTGGAACATGTGTGCATGTCTGTGATGACCTGTCACATAGAGTTGCTTTTAAACTTTGGCTACTGTGCTTCAAAATATGGCTGAGGAACAGCAGTACTGAAGTTAAGACACAAAAACAGCCACTTCTGTTGTATTGCAGCTCATCTTTTCCTGCCCTTACAAACTCAGTCAGATTTGAAAGACTCCCACTGTCCTGTTCCTCATAAAAAAAAAGTTTATTTGTCTAAAATAGCTCTATGAGCACAATCTCCATGGGCAGCAGTGATGGTAAGTGGAAGGGGGGTAATGTAAAGGGAGGTAGGGGGTCTCCTCCAACCAGGAGGAGATTTAATTAGTGAAATCTCATTAAGTCTAACAAAATTAAGCGTAAAACAATCCTTGGTGGGGAATCGTGGTGGAGGTTCTGGGTGTGGAGGGTAGGAGGTGGGGGACACTTAGGGGCTGAGAGGACATGAAGACTGGCTGTGTGTACAAAGAGACACATGGCTTAGTATAACCAGACCACACTTGGCAAACAACTAGACGTGTGTGTACAGCTCCTCCATTGTTCTAGTTCTTAACTCTTAACGTCAAATTCTATAAATGTACCTTCCTAAGGAAGGTACATTTATAGAATTTGATACATAGAGTAGTTACAATATAGAATCAGACATTTCAAACTGAGGGCTTGATGAACGATACCAAGACTGACTCTGCAACCTTCTTCCTTCGGTGAAATACAGGCAGCTGGAGAGGATATCATCTGGACAGCCTGCCAATCTGACATACAACTAACACTTATAGACAGGCATTCATTCACACTCACAGCTGTAGCTATTCCCCACTGCATGTGACAGAGAACATGCCGACTCCATACAGGAAGGCCCCTGGGTCAATCTCTTCTTGAGCATATAGTTCTACCCACCATAACAACATGCAACCTCCAGATACCACAGTCCTTATATTTCTTGGTATACCAACCTATTTTAAAAATGCACGCGTATTGTTCAGCGCTATGACTGTCACCATTAGCTTAAGAAACAATTGTTATTCCAGTGTTGATCCTGTGTAAAATAGCACTAAGCTACTGCTGTACTGCTGTAGCAGCCAATAAATGTAGATGCTGTAGCATGCTGTGGTGCTATGTGATAATTTCCATTCTTCCCAAATATTTGTACCAAACCCAAAATTACACACTGACAAACCAAAACTCCAGCTAGTCTATTTTTTACATCAAAGAGAGAGAATCTGAAATGCTTCCAAGGGCAAACTAACGTAAGCCACTGGTAAATGTAGCCTACTGGCCAAAGAAATAATGTTAGAGCTCAAAGCGTTGTTACCCACCATGGCAACATTGTCTACATTGTTGGCTTTTTTCAACATGTACATGTCTGTCCTGTTTTAAAACCATGACAGTTTGACTTCTTCATTATAGGAGGTACCTTCATAGCGCAAATAGGCAAAACATAGTCTTTACCTGCCTTAGAGTAAAACTTGTAAAGTACAGAATGTACCATACTGGCTTTGGTGTTATTGCTATTGAGTTCTACCACTTTCCTCAGTAATTCTAACATAGCTAATTAGAAAATAACCTAACCTGTTTTTTCTCCCAACAGCCCCTTCGATATCAATGGCCCCAGTGAAAAACTAGATAAATGAACTCTACACTAATGGGTGCCGATAATTTACTAAAAGTGGAACGCTACCATTTTACTTTGCTGTCTCAGTGACTCAGCAGCAAACTAAGTGTTTTGTGGGAAGAAGTTCCAGTCATGAGGATCCAAGAAACAATTTGAGGACATTAATGGGTTGTTTTGTCATGTAAATGTAATATAGAGCCACTATCCACTCCAGAGTAACATTCAAAAGCCAGACAATTGTGTCTTAGAAACCAATGAAGTGCCCTATTCTTGGTCTCTTGGAGGTCCAGGTATCATTAGAAAGTAATAGTCTTTTTTAAAGATGGTGGTTTCCATTGCCACATAATTTCTGCTCCACATTATAAACAACATACAGAAAATATATTCTGTGTTTTTCCCATCACCTGATTTTATGGGTATCATTCATGACTAGGACACTTTAATACAATTATATTTAACTAGTACAATTTTAAAGAAAACAAAGTCACAGTTTTACATGAGATTGCTAATATAAGCCTGACCTCACCAGTGTGTGGATTTGTCACTGGTAACTGACTCTATTGTTTACTTGTAACATGTGCACAAACTGAAGGGTTAATCATCATAATCAACAACTTCAAAAAACAGAACTGAAGTTACAGCAAGAAGCGAATACACCGAACAATTAAAAGGTTGAAGAAATGTGGATGAAGTCTGCTCAGGTGATTGAAATTCAGCTGGTTAAACTGAACTTCAGCAGGGTAATCATTAACAGTGTACCCAACAACAACATGCCACCATGTGTAAAGTATGAATGTGACTGTGCGCTCCTGAATTATTACAACAACTGATCTCGACGCCACTTTCTCGACATTTCCGTACAAAACAAACACTAAAGGAAGAAACGGTGCACTTTTCAGGACTAATTTCATCAGTCGATTTATCGTTATTTAATGCTCTGAGTATTTCTGCTGACATATGTGGAATATAATATGAAAAATGAAAATATACTTGTTGTATTTTATCCTGTATAATTCAAAAAATTCAAGTGTTTTTTAATGTACTGTACATTTGGTGTAGATTTTGTAAGACTGTGAGAGAAATCTCAGATATTTCCATCTGGTTGTTTTTAAAAGTCAACCCAATGAAGCTTATGCATAAGTTCAGTATGAAAGATCTGCAATCACTCGTCTGCCTGCTGTCCTCGGTGTTAGGCTGCTTTCTGTTCTTTACATCACTGCCACTTTCCCCCGCTGTCAATCTCTATACTGACATTACTCTAGTCCAGTCATCTTCTCACCTGCCTTCTTTGAACCAATCAGTCTCCACTTTGCATGGTTTAAATTTGTGCTGTCCTCCCTTTCATTCATGCAACCCAGCTCCTCCTCATCTCCTCCTCACAGACACCTCATTCAGAGCTTCATCCAAGCCTCAGTTTTCATCTTCACCAGTTGTCCTAAATCACCGATGAAATTCCATTCTGTCATGACGGGTCATCGGAGTATAATCGCCAATTCTGCATCCCAATAAATCACCAAGTGACCTCTCCTTATTTAACTATTTTCATGCCAACTCCAGCCCTGCTAATAAAGGAATTATAATACAAATGTAATTATAATTTTCAGGAGGTGAAAACAGGGAGGTCAGTAAATGGCTGTGGTTAAAACTCCATTGAAGGGTTGAGCGGCTGGCTGTGACTGATCCACACAGAGCAGCTTTGGTGCACATGTAAAAGATTTAAGTTCAATCGGGCATTGAGGGCTGGACACCTGATCTTTCACTTAAAGCTCCTCCAGAACAGTGGGAGTGTGGTTGGGCCTCACAGCAGGCCACCTACCTCCAGCAATCTGTGAACACAGAGCTTCTTAAGGGATGCTATTTAACCAGTTCTGCACAGCTCAGTTGGGAGTACTCTGTGTGGTATGCAGTAGGGAGGGCTGGTATGAAATCTGCTGATGTCTGAGCCCAGACACTTTTCTCGCTTAAAGTTTGTCAGTCTCAGTAAGAAAATGGAAAAAGATGTTTTTGAGAAGGCAAACAAAGTGGTTCATTAAACATAAGATTAAAAAACTTTCCATAATAAAACTGAAAAGCTATTTTGGCTTCAGTGTGTTCAACTGATGCCAAAATGAACAACTGGACTGGACGTGTTAATTGTGACACACAGTATTATAGCACATATGAAAAGTATCTAAATTCATGACACAAAGACAAAAGTTGGCACCCATCGACCCGGGGATTTCTGTTCAAGTTTGAGTTGTTGTATTTATTTTTGGATTCCTGTATTCATAATGTTTGAGGTATATTCCCAGTTTGGTCTCTACTGTAGGCTTTCTTAGTTTTAGGTTTGCTATTGTCTTGTTTCTGCTTGAGGTTAGATTTATAATTCACATTCACTTCCTTTAGCTTCAGTTTATCCTGCCTCCCCTGTGTCCCTGTGTCTTCTTAGTCTCTTTTTCTGTTATGCTACTTCTTGTTTTATTTTGGTAGTCTTTTGTCCATTCTTGCTGTTCCTTGGTTGTTTGCACCTGTATGTTTACCCACCTGTCCCTAATAAGCCCTTTGTGTAGCCCGAGTCCTCCCTTTGCCTTGGTTGTGTCGTACTGTTGGCTTCTCCGTCTGTTCGCTCCCAGGTTCAGGATTTAGTTTGCCATTTCTGAGATTTTGGACTTCAACCTAAATAAGGTTTAACATTCGTTTGCATCCTTCTGCTACAGAGCCTCCTGCTATTGGATGCTAACTTCTTTAAAACCCGACATGGTGCACATCTCACCATTCACTGGACAAATGTAATCCAAAACCCATTTCATTTCCATAATCCATCTAGTTTATCTCCACCCATGACGATTCAAAAAGGGAGAAAATCCTGACTATTCTTCTTTTTTTTTTAATTGTATAGAGCTTGTTATTTCCAATTAGCTCTTTCTCAACTAGAAAAGGTCAAGCCTGTTAATGTAAAAAGGACAATGTGGGGATATAGATATAGGCATAGGGCCACTCCAGTGATAAAATCTATCAAAAGAAGTTGAGCACATTTTCTTTTTTTTTACAGGGAAATAAAGAAGCAAGACTTTAATAATGCTGCGGTCTTTCATCAGCTGTTCCCGTTGGGGATCATGTGCCTCCATCTCACACGCTCTCTACTATCCTCTTCTTTCCGTGTCCTCCGTCACTACATCCTTCAATCTTTTCTGTGGTGGTTTTCTTTTCCTTCTTCCTGGCACCTCGAGCTACAAAAACCTTTGTCAGCTATGTCACTGTCCCTCCTCTGCACGTCCATGCCATCTTAACCTTGCATCTCTAATTTTTTCTGACATGCACTCAACCTCAGCTGTCCCTCTGATATACTCATTTCTAGTCTTGTCCAGTTTTGTCACTCCAAGTGAAAACTTTAACATCTTTAACGCTGCCACTTCCAGCTCTGCCTCCTGTCTGTTTGTTAAGGTCACTCCCAAACCATACATCACAGCAGGTCTCATGACATCTTATAAACCTTTTTTTTCCAATATATTTTTTTGTCCTTTTAACTGGCTTTATTGGATAGATACAGCAAAGATCGACAGGAAAGCAGAGAGAAAGAGAGGGGAAGACATGCAGCAAAGGGCCACGGGCCAGACTCGAACCTGAGCCGGCCGCTTTCAGCCGTGTGGCATGTGGTCGCCCGCTCATCCCACTTATAAACCTTTGCTTTCACTCTTGCTGCTGTCCTTTTGTCACATAACACTGCTAATGCTCCACTGCATTCTCTTCTACTCCTTTAACAATGTTACTGTTGTTACTGTGCCAAACTTTATTCTCGCCAAAAGTCAACTTGGATCATTTATAAATTTCAATATTGTGTGTCATTGGGTATAAAGTTTTTTTGGCTTCTGAAAGGGGGCGGATCAGAAAGTAGTTTGAGGCATAATAAAGATAGTAGAGAAAAACTCAACTGTGGGGGGAAACAAGCATGTTGAGGATGTACAGTGCCAAGAAAAAAAGTCATTGCTGCCATATTAAGATTGCATTTAATATTTTTATTTTTTTATTTTTTTATTATTAGTCAGTTATTTTTGACTAATATTAAAATTTGTTTGCTGAAACATATAAATGTCACAAATATTCAAAATTTGAAGAACTCAAGGAGGATGTAAATATTTATTCCCAGCACTGTAGGCTGAGTTTCGTTGTCAAACAGCCACCTCAGATCAGAGATTTGGGTAAGAGCATTTCTTCGGTTTCCTTCAGCCACAAAGAAAACATTTTAGCCTCTCAGTAATCCTTCCTGGAGCCCTCCCTAAGCTCAATGGCTCTTCCTCTCGCGGTGATCCCTCTGGCCCCTGTGTGGGATCCTAGAGGAGAATCTCCTTATACCGAAACCCACCGTACACACCATTCCCATTCTCTCACTCCACGGCCCTTCTGGGACCCAGCTGACCTTCCTGTCGACGTCAAAGTAAATCAGAGTGGAAGCTAGAGCAGCAAGGGTCTCCACCCAGGAGAGTGGAGGTCTAATCACCCTGTTCCTCACTAAATCCACAAGAGAAACATTAGCATTCCTTAATCTGCCCAGTATCAGGTACAATTAGTGGATGTGTACTTGAGCTTTTCTACTTCCATTTTCTTCTACGGAGAATTTGACTTCAGTATAGATTTAGATTTCACAAGGAAATTATGTTTGCAACCAGACATTATAAAACACCAAAGTTTGCTTTCAGTCTTGGATGTCCAGGCATGTAAACCAAGCAGCAAAGTGAAAATGAAGCAACACAGATCAGCCAAAAAATGTTCTTCCTCTTCCTCTCATGGCAATTTAAGCCTGGGTCCAAAGGCAAGTTAATCCCATCAGACTCCCATGTTAAAATTCCAAAGTTTACAGCAGTGAAAAGCATTACATACAGCTGAAGCTGGTATGACAGGTGGAGCGGATAGCTAGGCCCCACCTCTGCTACTGAACTGGAGCTGAATGTGTTTGTGCTGTCTATGCCTTTTGGAGCACTTTTAGTAATAATCTGCAGTCTGGTCAAAATGTTTGTACTACAGGGGGTTTTTTTATTTTTGGTTCGTTTTTTTGATTTTGGATTAAGGAGAGTGAAATTCTAAATAACATAATTCATATCTGTCATTAATCATTAACAACAATAAGAATCATATAGCAGGGGACAAAATGTTCATGCTGAGGCTTTGCCCAGAAACCAGTTGGTGACATCACGGCGTCTATGTTCATTTTCTGATGGGGTTTTCAGTGAAGGAGGAGGGCGCTTTCCCTTTTATCCATTACAGCTCATATTCCCAATAACCAACTCAAAGGCAAAATGAAATCTCACCTGTTTACATTTTCGGTTTGTAAGGGGCAATCAAAGAGAAATTAAAGGGCCCTTTTTGATTGAATCAGATGAAATAAGGATTATTCTGTACCGGGAATCATGCAAAGCTAGTCTAGCAGAGTCCAAAAACATAAATATGGAGTACAATTATTGTAAATATGTAAAGATTCTGACTTGCTTCCAAAAGAGTTTGTGTGCAAAAGCATTGTTATACTGTATGGGATACAAAAAGGTAGTATTCAGTGTAGCGATAGGTTCACACATCCCTAGTCAGCTCTGCATTAAATCAAATAGTGGGAGGATGAGACGTTGCTGTTGGTTCACGTTGCAGACTTCATTATGACTGAAGGAGTGGGGCTCACAGAGTGCTACTCCCTGGACAAGTTGTGCTCCTTGTAAAATGATTGCTTTATTGTTGCACCGTGTACAACATTTGCTCATATCAATAATGGGATATGCTCCAATGCATCAAGCAAACCCTGGGAGAGAATGTAGCCTCATTTGGTTCATTCAATTTTCACTGCTCGCTTTCATGGCAAAGCAGGTTTTGGGTAGCCACAGGAATGTGGAATATTCACAACTTCTTCACTAAACTTTATCTCTAATCATATGGCATCTTTGTCCAGGGAGCAAAAATTCCAGATGGGCATCTTTAAGATTTCTAAATCCCCCCCTGTTTGCTAGTAAAGGTTTTGGGGTCAAGGTGTGAAGGGAGGACCAAAAGACCTGTTTCCCACAATCCCTCCACAGCTATAGCCCCCCAGCTGTTCAAGGGCTTTCATAACAACAGCTGCGCAGAGGTTTAGTGGTTCATGTTGCTATGACAACAGCAGGATCAATTGGCATGCACAGACTCTCGGTGCTAATAGCAAAAGTGACATTATGCCATAATTTCATTTCAATAAAACACAGGCAGCATTTTTGGCAGATTCAGGGACACATAAAAGCATAATAGGAAATAATTAATTTTGCACGACTGTTGTAGCAGCTCATGTGCACAGAACTTACAAGAATCTCCCAAACATATTGACAATGCAGCAACATCTCATTTCAAAAACATTCCTCTGCGTTAAAGATAAGCTCAGTACAGAGCATGACTGTGTCCAAACTCACACAATAGAGGCTAAATATGTCTTCATGCCCGGCAGCTGTATGTGCCACAGATCACTAACCGGCAGGATGTGCAACAATCAGAAATATTTCTGTTCTCCTGACAAACAGGATATCAGGTCACTTGGCCTCCTCAACAGTGAGGAACCCGATTGTATGGGAAGATTAAAGTACTGCACAGAGTCAAGAACCAGCCCCAGTTCTACTTGAGGTTTACCAACGGAGGACAATAGAAACACAAGTACCGGTCTTTATTCCTTCAATACACTCATTGTTCCGTCACATATATTCAACAGTTACTTCGAGTTTAGTTTTATAGCTTTAATCTGGCCGGTGAATGACAATAGTAGGTATTCCCAAGGGAGTAACCAGAGCTGGCGTGGCGTCACCACAGGTTTAAGCCCAACATTTAATGAGCACGCAGCAGATACAGGCAGCTGTGCCAGACAAAACACAGCACAGGCAGTCCATTCGCACACTGATGTGAGTATGTTATCCAGCTGCTATACTGTGCAACACAAGGTTCTTTAACTTTGTCTGTGCACCACTAATCGTCATTCAGCTGATATTTGACATTGATTATTCCTCTCTGTCTCACAGAATATGATAGGCCTTGTGAACAGTGTGGGGAAAGCCAAACTGCAATTCACAGCTAAAAATACCCACAACGTGATGAGTCAGGGTGGACTGAGCAAACAAGAAAAGACCAGTCTAATTTCCTACAGTCTGGCCTTTCAGCGAGGACGTTCAGAAAAGAAGTTCCCTTTCTATTCAATGACGAGAGCAGCATCAAGAAGATAGAAAGGATCATCTATAGACTGGTGGCATAAAAAGAGATTATCCAATTTCAAATCAATTCAGTGCAGTTTCATTTATATAGCACCAAGTCACAACAACTGTTGCCTCACAGCACTTTACACTGTAGGGTAAGCACCCTAAATTATTGGAGAGAAAACTCCAACAATGAAATAACCGGCTGTGAGCACGCAGTTGGCAACAGTGAGAAGGAAAAACTCTTAACAAGAAAAAAGCTCGGGGAAAAGCAGAGTTTAAGCCAGAGCTTAAAATTAATGACTAAGTTTGTTATTGTATTGTATCTAGAATTTTCAGGTGAAAATGAATTTAATTAACTTTTGGAATAAGGCTGTAATGTGGTAAAAATGTGGAACAATCGGTCCTGTGAATACTTTCCGGATGCAGGGTATCATCTGCATAGCAATGAAAATCTATGCCTTCCCTTCTATTAATAGTTCAGAAGGCGATCACATATAATGTAAACAGCAGTGGTCCCAGCTTGTGTTCTTACACGTAGATATGATTCAAACCATTGTAACGTCTTTAATACAGTGATCCGCTTTCTAATAAAATATTATGGTTAACCATATGAAATTCTTCATGGAGGTGAGCTTTAACATGAAATGCACAGAGATCCACTGTCAGAAGCCATGAGACAGTCATTAGTAACTTTCTGTTTCTATACTGGATTCTGAAACCTGACTGAAATTCTTCAAATAAATCAGATGGTCAGTTAGCTGTTGTACAACCGCTCTTTTAAGAGTTTCTGAAATAAAAGGGAGGTGGGAGATTGGTCTATAAATAGCTAAGACAGCAGGATCCAATAAAGGCTTTTTAAGTAACGGTTTAATACCACCAGCTTAAAAGCCTGTGGTATGTAACCCGTTGTCGTGGGCGTGGTCTGTGGCGCAGCTGCGGGGGAGGCAGACACACCTGAGCGGCATCAGCAATCACTGGGTCCAGACTGGGTTGTTGTTGTTGTTGTTGTTGTTGTTGTGTTGGCTGAAATGCTGCAGCCGAGCGTGTAGAACGACCAACCGGGAAATAAAAGTGTGTAAAGTGCATGTGTGGTCGGGTCATTCCAGTTAACTCAGATAGATTGATTAATTAATGGTATGACTTCTTTGAGCAGTCTAGAAGGATTTGAGTCTAATAGACACACTGATGGTTTAAAGGAAGTAATTACTGAACAGAACGACTATAGAGAGTTTAAATCAGCTGTTTTAAAAGTTACCTAATGATACATCTGTGGGACAGGATTGTTCTCTAATGGTAAAATTATAATTGTGAAGAAAGATTTCTGTTTCAAATTAGAGGGATACTCGGCTCAACAGAGCTCTGACTCTTGTTAACCTGGCTACAGTGCTGAAAAGAAACCTGGGGTTATTCTTTTTTCTTCTATCAGTGATGAATGGGGAGATGTCCCAGCTTTACAGAGGGCTTTTTTTATAGAGCACAAAACTATTTTTCCAACAAAGGTTTTCTAAATTAGCGAAACACTATCTCCTCCTCTTCAGCTACAGGTCATCTGCTTTAAGCTGTGCATTTGTGAGTTATACTAAGGACTTTGATTTGGAGCTTCCTTTTTAGAAGAGTCATGTGTGTTTGTGTAACTCTGCTTTGTGTGCCCAACTCTCAATAATCACGCTTTGGGGCATCAACAAATTTGACGAGATTACCAGAAAAGAGAGCTGCTCCATCTATAACATGGGACTGATGCCATTTCTCCTAAAAAGACCACATCATTTTTTTGAACATGACACAGCCAGCGGTTTAAGAAAAACATGCAGCTAAACATGTCACTACTGTTCTGAATGGAGAGAAGCAAAGTCTGCTATTTGTTTAGCAAAATTACACACTCTGTCCGTTCCAGTATGAATCAGTAATAATTTTAGTGACTTTAGTCATTTTGAAATTAATGCAAACAGGTGGACTTACTGCTAAAGTGAATTCCAATCTTGCAAAATCTAATTTATTCTTAGTTAGCAGTTTCAAATTTCCTTCAAAGGGGCCTACTATGACCCCAGGAACAGAAACTATGGCTGCTCAAGTCTCTAGTGTTATGTTTCATAGACTAGAGTTTTTAGCTTGGCAGGTGTCTCACGAGAGAGGAAATTAAATTTGAAACATGAACAGGTTAGTGGAGTAGCAGGGGTACAGCTAACCGCCGTTAGCTACCTGGGAGTCCAAAGCTACAACCAGGCTACATTTATTAAAGTACCATTGATGCTAAAGGAGGCTGAGAAGTAACTAAACATTTGAAAAACTGCACAGGAAAAGGTTGCTGGGGATGTGCTGCTGCTGGTGTTTCATTTAAAGGTGTTTCTATAAAAGGGACATAACTTTTAATTCTTCGTATCTCCATTCAACATAAACCAGTTGCCATCTGTCCAAACTGCATGTCCCATTGTCAGATAGTGTTGGAAAATACTTACAAAACCAATAGTGAAATCAAGCACCAGGAAATAATGCTTCCTTGTTATTGCCATAGGTGTTCATTTGGATTGACATCTCATGAGTCTGAAGGGCATAACTTGTTTTCTTGCTCACCAAACTATTCACTGAGCCATCGTGCCCTATGGATTGGTGCCAGTCATCTCTGAAGAGACCAGATAACTTCAGAATAAAACTGCTCCATCACAACATGAATATGATAAAAGTGATCACCCTAAAAAACATAATATTAATTTGAGAAACTTGCCTTTAAGCGTACAAGTGTACCCAAGCGATACAAGTAAAATGCCCCCTATCAACTCTCATTATAGGTAACAAAGGTTTATACCTAAGTACTCCGACTATATCATTAGTTATGTACGAGAAGTCAAAAGGAAGTCTGAAGCCTCTTGGATATGCATGCTCTTGCCTGTACTTCTACATAAACCAACACTTCAGTGCTAAAACTGCATGTACATGACTCAAAACTTAAAGTTTTGTTCTGAATATGGTCATGTTATTTTTTTAGTAATTTAATATAAAGTACATACACAGGGGCAAAATGTACATATTGAACGTTTTTCTATAATTACAATTTAAAGCAAAACATGTTTTTATTTTTTTTTAATACCTTGATCTTACTTGGCCTTGCCTAAATCACTGCGATAGATATTTTTACTTGAGAATTAAAACATTTATGTCCGATTCAAGACAGCCACACTGTACTTGCCCCAAAAAAAGCTCATATCCAAAGGTACAAGAGTGCATATGTTATGCAAATTGTATCTCAAGATTTACACGCATTATCGTTTGAGGTAAACAATAGGTAAAAACACAGTGAAAAGGATGTGTTTGCACTTCACTCCAGCTGTCAGACTGTCAGATCTAACACACAGAGAGGAGACACAGAAGCCATTTCCCAGGTGAAATCCTGCCTTGATTCTCACAGAAATGAATCAAACAATCCAGACAGACAGCAGGCCAGTTAGAAGACGTTGTCTGGGCTCATATTATGCAATATCCTGCAGAGGTATCTCTATAGTGTGACTACACAAGCTTGGAAATATTTTGAAAAATATATATTTTGAAAACTCCTAACTGATGTGCATGTAAGTCAGTGAAATGAATCACATCTTTAAGTTACGGCCTCTGTGATGAAACAGTGAAACTGCAGTGTTCTGTGGAAAGTACAAGCACTGTAAATACTGAATGGGAAGACTGAAAGAATTAAACAGCCGGTGACTACAATTTACATGATTTTATATGGATACATTCATTGTAAGATGAAGTGTACAGTACAAACATGACTGATTCCTGATTATCTTCTTGTTACACTACAGTGTTCTGCTTGAAAACCTTTGGTTGCTGACATCTATGTGAATCCTACTCTGCAACTACCCCACTCAGATACAAGTTGCATCAGTTAATGACGTTTTGACAAAGTTGCTCTATGAACAAGGTCCCCTATGTCTTTTTCCTTAAGCCCTGGGTTATGGTATTAGCAACATGGGTCTGTTGTTTCCAACTCAGCAGTTTTCAACTAGCAGGGTTGTTGTTGTTGTTGTGAAGGATCATATTTTACCTCATACCACCCCATATCCTTTCCCAAACATACAAACGTATAATTCTAGTGACTAGAAAGGTGCTTGTATAGTACCTTTCTAGTCAGTTGAGCCTTCAAAGCACTATAATCTCAACCAATGACACACACATTCATACAGCACTTTTATCTACGCCTAAGCACTTTCTAACATTCACACTCCATTGGGTGCATCCGGGGCCACTTGGAGTCAGTACCTTACCCAAAGACACTGCCCGATGGCAATTGCCCTTACTTTTGCACAACATCAAAATGTGTGTTACTGGGTGTATTGGACCAATACAAGGGCCCAATACTTTCACCCAGCTTCCAAACAAGCAAGTTGATCAGTAAGTTTGCTGCAACATGCCCAATCCACCACGTTCAAAGCATCCCCTGCCAGCATCACAGTTCCAGACACTACGGGGCATGCACAGAGGTCCCATGCCCATGCCTCAGAGCTGTCTTGGTGGCTCAAAATAGATCTATAATATTAAGAAGGCGCTTTTAAATTTGTTGCTAATAATGATGATGTGTGTGACTTTAATTTATAATCATTAATTTCATGTCTATATATATTTCACATCTTGCGCATGAATGATATAAAGCATGAAGACATGACCTGTTACTTTATGGACCTTACTGTCCATCGTGTGTCAAACTGAGTATTGTGGTAGAATGACATTTATACACTACAGCACACACTGATGACAAAGTCATAAATGTAGTGAAGAATGCTGATAATCTCCTCGGCCTGATGCTGTATAGCAGTAGTAAATTTTGCACATAATCTTTCAATGTCTCTCAGACAGAAAAAAGTGCTTCCCATATGTACATTAAAGAAGATGGATGAAGGAAGCACAAAGAAAGCTTCGGTTAAAGCAGACTCATTCTCTCTGAATTTAAACAGCCACTGTCTGCCCATTACATAAATAATGAGGCCATAGTAGGAATAAAGGTAACACTTATTTTTTTTGCTGTGAATTTAAACACTCTTTCATTGTCTGAGCATGAAACAGCTCGGGAAGGCAGAAGCACAATGGACTTGGCAGAGGCGGCAAAGACAGAACAGACAGAGAGGAATTCCCCATCAGTGTCTGAAGTGAACTAACCTTTCTTTTTTTCTCTCTGACTCTTCCCTCCTGGTGAGAGTCCAAGGGAAGAAAGTTAACTCTTTCACCGGCACACTGAATGTCTGCTTCAGTTGTTTGTTCAGAGTGCACAGCTCCTCATAATAATTCATGACATTCCTGTGGACTGAGGCTGCAGAATGTACTGACACCCTGGTTCTCTCTGTAGCCTCCACAATGTTTTTCCACACATTAGCGATGCACCACTTAACCCCCCCCCCCCCCCCCCCCCCCCCCCCCCCCCCCCCCCCCCACCCCACCCCACCCCAAACACACACCCAA